>VNJZ01002690.1:0-31127 GCA_008042795.1 Drosophila asahinai | reverse complement strand
GTGTGCAAAGTGTCGACATACTCGTATATAGTATTTACGTTAAGCACAATTTAACAATAATTTTAAGCTTCACAGCCCACTGTACCGCGACGATACACAGACAGGCGCTTGAATTTTGTGTATTCATAATTTGTTAGTGTGCGTGTCTGCTAGCATTTTGTATGGGAATTTGGCAAAACTTTAAAGATTTATTGTGGCTAAACTAAGAGCGTCCCCAACATAATTTTGATACCCAAATGCATGTGGAAGTACCCCCTATCTATGTTTTTTTTTTTTTTTTTTTTTTGGAAGGGGCTCCGTTAATAGAGAATTACCCAAAAATTTTACATATTGATTAACTGAATAATTTCTATGGCATAATGTAGCCTTTTTAGCATTTTGTAAAAGTAGCTTGCATAATGCTATGCTGAATTTCCGCATTTATGTTCCAATTCCGCTGTGCCAATTGGAGATAAGATACGATTAAACAAAATTAGGATTAAGAAGAGAGGAAGACTACGGTCACACTACAACTTGAAAAACGAAAACTAAAACACATTGAAAAGTGAAAAAACAAGATAAATCTTTTCTATAACGTTAACACTTAATTGAAACATCCTCAATCCGCATTCCTGTGAGCCATTAAATCAAACAGAAATGCGCATCCGATTGATATAGAATTTCGAGGATGCCTTCCCAAATAGTTGGCCAATTCCGGATATATCCCGAGAGAATCCCGGAATCCTAACCTACCCTACATCGGTGGTAAAAACCAAAACAAAGGCCAAACAGATAAGGGAGTAAGGAAGGAAGGAACTACCAAGAACTACAAGGAAGGCAGGAATGGGGGAGCTGGCCAAGGAATGTAGCACCAAATTAACATAAATTCCAAGCAAAAGGTAGAAAAAATACTGCTACTTACACAACTCATGAGGTGGCAAGAGGTTAGAAGAAAGGGGTGCGGGAAAACAAGAAGTCGAAGCTGGTTGCAAAAAGTTCAACGACAGTAGACAGACGCAAAAGGAAAGCGCAAACAAATAAAACAGCAACAAGGACAACGATGTGGAGGAGCAGGACGGAAGGGTGTGTGAGCGCTGGGGGTGGTGCCAAGGGTGCAGATGGCTCCTTTATTTTTTTTGCCAGCGGAAAAGCAGACCGTTGTTTCCTTCTATGTCTACAGTGTCGCTTTCCCAACTATTCCCACAAGAAAAATCAATGGAATTGTTTGGTATATTGCGCCATGTTTGACTCACCCCCACCACCACCAACGCCCACAACCTCCCTCTCGCCAGCAGCACCCACAACTTGTCACAGTGGTGGTCAAGAATTTAGGAGACTTAAGTATTTATTTAAAATTTTTATATCAGAAATAAGCCTCTTAAAAGAATAAACAATTATTTTTAAGGTAATTTTCTATTATACGGGCCCCTTCCAAAAAATTAAAAAAAAAAAACCATAGATAGGGGGTGTTTCAACTTACATTTTGGTATAAAAATTATGTTGAACACGCTCTTAGTTTAGTCACAATAAATCTTTAAAGTTTTGCCTAATTCCCATACAAAATGTGTAGCAAACACGCACACAGACAAATGATGAATACAAAAAAATTCAAGCGCCTGTCTGTATATCGTCGCGGTACAGTGGGCTGTGCAGTTTAAAATTTTTGTTAAATTGTGCTTAGCGTAAATACTATATACGAGTATGTCGACATTTTGCACACTTTGAATACATTTATGCGAGAAATATAAATAAAACAAAAAGTTGACAACGTAAAATACGTAGTAATTAACGACTTTTCAATATTAAGACGTACATTTTAGTATAAAAATTATAAGGAGAATTTTATAGTAAAGATCATACAGTTTGATGAGGTAAGAGAAGAGTATTGCTGTGATCATTAGGTCAGAGAGAACGTAAAGCAGCACCTGCGGCACTGCTTTAAGTAATCCCAATAATTTTTTTTTTTTATCTATGTTATTTTGCACAGCCAATCTTTGCTTTTGACATTAAACAAAAGGTCCTTTATAATTTTATATATAATATAATCTTAGTATTGAAATACAAAAAAAAAAAAAAAAAAAAAAAAATGGAATTAAAAAGTTAATTACTACGAATTTTACGTTGTCAAATTGTTGTTTTATTTATATTTCACGCATAAATGTATTCAAAGTGTGCAAAGTGTCGACATATATAGTATTTACGCTAAGCACAATTTGACAAACATTTTAAGCTTCACAGCCCACTGTATTTTGTATGAGAATTAGGCAAAACTTTAAAGATTTATTGTGACTAAACTAAGAGCGTCCCCAACATAATTTTTATACCAAAATGTAAGTTGAAACACCCCCTATCTATGTTTTTTTTTTTTTAATTTTTTGGAAGGGGCCCGTATAATAGAAAATTACCATTTTTAATACCATTTAATACCATTTATGCAAGATTAAAAAATAAAGCTATATTCCATTGAAATATTTTCAATAATTTAAACAAAAAACAATAGGAACTAGACATGACATAGAATTAAATTATAATTGAAATGACTTAAGTATTTATTTAAAACTTTTATATCAGAAATAAGCCTCTTAAAAGAAAAGGTATTAAAAATAATTGTTGTTTTAATACCATTTACGCAAGATTAAAAAATAAAGCTTTATTTCCTGTGAAATATTTTCAATAATTTAAGCCAAAAACAATAGGAAATAAACATGATATAGAATTAAATTATAATTGAAATGTGTTCTTAATAACTCCTAATTATTTCCCCGCTGCTGTGACTCCTGTTATTCTTTCACGATTTGCTTGCTCACTTTCTGGTGTTCTTTTTGTGTTTACTTTCTTGTTTGTTGTGTTTTCCGTCTTCTTCTAGCTTCTTCGTTTTTCCAATTCTATTTTTTTTTTTTCTTTTTTTTTTTGCCAAATTAGGCGACGACAAATCAAGTGATTTTTTCCTCCCTCTAACTCTGTCTCTCTCTCTCTCTCTAGATCCCACCTGAGCGTATTCATTGGCATACTTACTGAAAAGCCCTGGGGAGTGAGGGAGATGGCTAGCTAGCCGTCACGATCAAGGATCTGGCAAAAACACAAACAAAGCTAAGTTTTTCGTACCCACCTTCGCTCTCTCTTCTAACAGCTGGTGGCTGCTGCTGTAATTTTCCTCTCTCGCTTCGACAGCTTCATCATCATCATCATCGTCGTCGTCCTCGTCTCGCTCTTCATCATCTTTGCTGGCATTTCCATCATCATCGCGAATGTGGAATAAACGGCCGCATGGGAATTTCCCTATTCGCCTACTCCTCCTCCTTCTCCTTTTGCATTCGCTGCCGCGCTGCCGCTGCCTCAGTCGACGTCGATGTTGGCCAAACACGTGAGAGAGAACTTGCGCACACTTCTTCTTCTTCTTCGTCGTCTTTCACTGCCTCTTCTTGTTCGTATTCAGCTTGCGCTGTTGTTGTTGTTCTGTGCCTGCCTCACTTTTGTTTTTGTTTTTTGTTTGTGGCTCCCTTTGCCTTTTGCGATGCTGTTGTTGTTATTGCGACAAAAACAACAACGGTAAACGGCTACCGCTGCTGTGTGAATTGTTTTTGGCTTTGAGCGCTTACTTTTTTATTGTCTTGCGGCTGAATTCAGTATTTTGCATTTTTCGCCTAAAAATCTTTAGAAACAGCTGTCGCCACCGCCGCTGTTGCACTTGTTGTTGTTGTTGCTTGTTTGCTGTTTGTTTGGGACAGGCACAATCGTGTTTCTCTTTTCATTTCCCCCTTCAGCTTAATCACACACACACACACTAACTAAAAACATAAAAAAATACGCGGCGGAGTGCAGTGCAATTTCTGGTTAAGCAATAAGAAAATGCTGCAAGACGCGGGGCAACAACAATTGAACAAACAAATGCGAAACGCGAAAAAAACGCCAACGCGGACGCGACACACAACTTGACGCCACGACGAGAAAACCGTTATGCTTCGGAGCTAGCCAGCGCAAGCCGAAACAAAAACAACGCACTATGGGCCGAGAAAGCCAAAACAGCGACTTAAATCAGCGGAGGCGTATAGTATAAAGAAACATTAATGAGGCATCGTTGAAAGCAATAATGGAAGTAAAAAAACATGAATAAGTAAAATTATTCAGCAAAGTGTGTTTTTTTGATTTGAAAATTTAAGAAAATATTGCCTTTTATTAAAAATATTAGTATTTATATGAAAACTGAGCTTGAATTATGCATTATAAATGTCAGAGCTTATGGTTTTATAGTTGCATTCGAGCATAACATTAATTTTGTCACGATATTTGTTCTAGTATCCCCACAGTGCAACGGGGCTAAGAGAGTGCTCCTTTTCGAAGAGAGCGCTTCAACAGCTCTTGAACATGCACGATGTTGAAGAGAACGACTGCTCGGGCTCTTTATGTTAGCTCAACAGTTGTTTTTGGGCGGCTAACAGTTGAATTTAACAGAAGGTTTGCTACTGTTACTGCTACTGTTGCAATTCGAGGGGAATATTATTAATAATAAATTAAATTGTTAAACTATCAACAGTCCCACTCTCAACGTGCTGTTAAATTCTTTATTTGTCCGGTATTGTTTATTAATGATTTATTCTTGATTTATTTAACCAAAATTAAGTTTGAAATATTTAAATTAATGAATTTATTTACTCCAAAATTAATATTTTTTTTTTTGTGCTTATTTCATTAAAACTTATTTCTTACAATATATTATTCACTGAATCAAAAACGAATAAAAGAATAAAATTAATTATTTTATAGATTTAAAATCAATTAAAAAAGTGTCCAAAAGCATGCAATAAATATATTCAACACCAAATTTACTGAAATTATTTCTGTAGCATTCTTTTGGCCACAATTTCAATTGATTTAAAATCCCCAAAGATTCCTATGGCTCACCTGATACAATTTATATGATAGCTAGAGCCAGAGGTCATCCCTTTTCGAGTATCCCTTGCCTTATCCATGTAGGCCTTTACCCCACGCTCAGCTTGCTCTCGGAGCAATTAACGGGATTCCAATGTGTCTGGCCGGCGCTGCAAAGTGCAGACTGTGACGGGAAATTTCAAAAATTTCAATTCACAAAAATTCACAGGAATGTGGCCATGTGTGTTTGCGAGAGGGAGAAAGAGTGTAGGCGAGGTCCATCCAAATGTCTGCCTCCAGCAATGTGTTCCAGCCCCTGTCCCTCTCTGTCTGTCTGTCTGTGTCCTGCAGCACAGGTGCACGAAGGTCCTGCAATCAAAGAGTCATCGAGTTAAGGCAGTGTTCAGAGCACACTTCAAGGCTTCAAGGATTTTCACACAGACGGAAACACGGCAGGGGAAAATGAAGAGAAACGCTTAATAACGATTCGAAGCACTTAAAAGATCGATTGTCCCGAAAATAATCGATTAAAACGATTGGAACTCTACCATGCCTTGTAAAAAAATGCAACGACTTAATCATGGGATAAAGAGGCATGCTTCTCATATGCATTTGGTCACACTAAACCATAATAAATACTGCATAATCTCTGAAAATATTTTCTCGACTCTCTCAGAACAGAAATGATTTACTTCTTTTGGTGTAAATACTAATAGAAATATTTAAAAATATAAGAAGGTAATAATTTTAATCATTATGCATGGAACCAATTAGTAAAAACAAATCATTCTACGTTCTACACTAAAACATAAAAAATTCTACATTTAATCATTATAAATGGATTAAATTACTAAAAATACAACAAGTAATACGTTTAAGTACTCGAGTTATTTACAATTCAAATACGAATCCTTTGTTGTGATCATTGTTCCAGGATATTTACGATACGGACTCCCCGTTAAGTGGACCCCCTTGGCTGGAAGGATGCAGCTGGCACTGTATGCAGTCCAGTCCCGTCCCGTCCCGTCCAGTCGCAGTCGCAGTTGATGGCCATCAAGTGGACCATGGCCAAGTGATTACACGTGCCCATAAACAACATGCCGTGCCCCGTCTCCAGCTCCGCCTTCGTCTCCGTCGGGGCTGTTAAAGTCAGGACAAACAGGAGACAAAACATGGCCGGCTAGGACATGGCAGGACATCGCTGGACGACAGTTGGCCGTGGAGATTGAGATGGGGCTTTGCCAGCGCCATCATCATCATCATCATCATCATCATGGTACTGCCCGGTGTGGATGTGTGTGTGTGTGGCGAACTCAGCTGGATTTATGGCCAGGACTTCAGTTTTAATTTAGTCCAGGTGCCAAATTATTAAGACAGGCCCATCCTGGAGCTGTCTTTGACTTGCAGCTAAGCTCCAGATGCTGCTGAGAGGAATGGCTTTGCACTTGCAAAAAAATAAAAAATAAAATTCATCGGATTCTGCTTTTATTTTATTTTTTATGTGTCAAGCAAACCAACTACAAGATTACCTTTATGTTTAAGATTTGAAAAATATTCTCTAAGTAATATTAAACATTTTACCAGTTCGGTTTTCTTCTGTGTAAGGCTGAGACCTCCGTAAGCTAAACTATTTTAGTCTCTGAACCGAGAGTGGAGGAGAGAGTGCAGGAGGAATTCTGCTGAGGACACGACACCGACAAAGTCAATAAATTTTGTGGCACTGGATTGGGCCCCCTGGAAGCTCTGAGAGCCGAGAGAACTGGGCCAAGAGCCAGGAGCTGAGCATTGAGCTGGGGCTGAGCTGCACTTACTTAGCCGGGACGACTCCTGGCCATCTGCAGCTGCACCTGCCAGTCCTGCTCCTCCTCTCTCTCTCTCGCCAGTCCCAGGTGTCTATTTTAGCTGCTTTTAACTTGGTTATGGCCTTGGCAACGTCTTGCCGGCTTTTAAGGATAATATCGGGTTGGAGCAGCTGGCGATAAACCGTGGGGCGAAAGTCCCGGGTAGATAGGGTTAGTTTATACACTGATTTCAGCAATTAGATCTTGGCATTAGCTAGGCTGTTCCTGTTCCTGCTCCTGCTCCTGCTCCTGCTACTTGTGCCCGTTCCCATTCCAGGGCTCCCCAAGGAGTCCTTCTGGCGCGAGGACAACAACTGGCGGCCATTAAATCCACGAGAGTTACGAGTTACGAGCTTGTTGCCCTGCATTATGAGCCAGCTCAGCTTAACCTGCGGAGCACTCCACATCCTGGGCGTACGAGGAGGGTATGTATGGACTAAATGTGATCACGCAAAGCGCATAAACAGGACCCGGCCAGGAGCAGATGGGCCAACGGCCAACGGAACTATAAAGCATCGGGCTAGGACGTGCAAAGTGATAATCATGAGAATACAACAGATATGAACAAGTGGAACAAGCTAAAGCCAAACTAAAAATGCTCTAGAAAAACAAAAAAAAAATTGTATTTAAAAAGAAACTATCAAAAAAATCGAAAGCATATCGATTTAAACTCGATAACATGTCGATATGTCTTTATTTTTACAATACCAAATTGAGACGAGGCTCTTTTAAAAAGTAAATAGTCTAAGGATTTTGTTATATGTTTATTCAGCTCAAAATAAATATAAATTAGATCCGTAGAATACTTTATATACATGAATATATCGAGAAATATCGATTACAAATTGTTATAGCCTTAAACTTCCTATCTCTAATCAATAACTTAAGAGTAAATAAGGTTAGACTTAGAGGTCATTAAACCCACAAATAAAAATCGAAAGTATATCGACTTAATCTCGATAACATGCCGATATGTCTTTATTTTTATCATACCAAATTGACCCGAGGCACTTTTTGAAAGTAAATAGTATAGGGACTTTGTTATATGCTTATTCAGCTCAAAATTAAAATAAAATAGTCTCTTGAAATACTTTATAAACATGAATATATCGAGAAATATCGATAACACATGCTTATAGCCTTGCTATCTTGCTATCTCTAATCGATAACTTTAGCTTTATTCAGTTCCCGTTCATTATCCAAGTCACCATATCCTCTCCGATTCCCTAACAAAAGCGTATGACAGATTGTTCCACAACACACACATGGTGAGGGGGTGTACCCTCCCCGCCTAACATTCGCATCCGCCACCGCATCCGCATCCGGTGCCGTGTCTCCTGCCGTGTAACCAATGCGCCGTACGTGTGCCCAGCACTCATTACAAATGAAAGCCGAAAGCGAATGAGGCGCACCTGTGCCAAGGTGTTGACAACACCAAACATACGGCAACCTGCGGGGGTGGTTGGCAATCGGGAGGGATGGGGGTAGGGTGTCTTCCATCCAAAATCGGGATACCAGGGACGACGTGAGCGCTCCCCGTTGTGACTGCTGAAATTAATCAGAGTTTCAATCAAACATAAAATAAACGGCGAGATTTGCCACGACACTTCTCTGACAACTGCACGGCGGCTGACAGGACAGGTGAATGCGAAAATGTGTTAACTATTTGGGGACTTTTCGGCCTGACTGGGAATTCCATCAGCAGGAGCAAAGAGTGCTGATAAAATGGGGTTTTTGCGTGGTGCGGTGAATTCTTGCAATAGTAAGCGCCCTCTAGTTGCTTCTCATATGCATTTGGTCACACTTAGCCATTAAAAATATAACAGAATGTTGGACAAGTACCCTTAAATTAATATTAATTAGTTTTACTAGTTTTAAGGTAATCAAATTAATAGGATAAAAAGAAGATATGCCTTTCCTCACACTAAACCAATAAAAATACAACATAACCTTTGCAAAATATAATTTCAAGTCATTCAATACTGAAATGCTTTTAATTTAAGTTATTTTAACTCGTTTTAGTATGATTTTAAAATGTATTTGGTTTAAATAAAACGAATGAGATAAACAACAAATTAATATCTTATGCTTTAGGTCACGCTAATCCATTCATAACTCAAAAAAAAAATTTGATAAATAATATTTCTTATAATATTTTCTACAAATTAAGTAGACTTTGCTGTATTTGGTCTTAATCTTTAATTAAAGTAAGTTTACTCTCCAAATAAATGGTTATATTATTTATTTATGCATTTATCTGAATAATATTTATTGCTAACGTTGGATAATAATTGATGCTTAGTTTTCCCCTTAAAATGTGCAGAGCTTTACCTGTGTCTTACATCTGGGATGGAAAATAACACCCCCCCAGACAAACCCCATTTTCACAACCCAAAAAAACACCTCGGAAAATGTGATTTAATGGCGGCGCGTGCGTGGGTGCGTGTCATGTAGACATGGTAATTTTTCAGACAATTACACCAGCAGCACACCCGCACACCCACACACACACACATGATGCATAACCACCTGCAAGTGAAATATTATTCAAAAATCTGAAACGCCTCCTTCTTCGCCGAAAACTGGAGCCAGAGCCAAGCGTAGTGAAAATTTATTAGATCAGGCAGAGCCACCCAGCAGCACTTAAGGAGTTGCCGTGAAAAAAGAAACCCTTTCCCTTTCCCTTTCCCATTTCCCCATTTCCCATTACCCGGAATCTTCAGTTTCCTTTGAACTACATTAAGAAAATCACTCGAAACGGAGACTCAAATCAACTGCAGCTGCTGGTCGAATTGAATTGAATTTATGAACCCGGCCGGCTTTTCCCCATTTTCACTCCTTCACGTGTGTGTGTGTGTGGTGGGTGGTGGGTGGGGGGGCGTGTGTGTCATTAGGTGGGAAGTGGGAAATGGAAAATGTTTTATTGCCCGTGTTTCGGCCTGAGTTATGTGCGGGGCCCTAACACGAGATTTACATTATGCTCGGCGAAAGGAATTACTTTTCTTGCCTGAGAAAAAGGCCCCCTTTTTGGGCGCAACTGTACCCAAGTCAAGGCTGATGGATCGCCAACTCGATTCGGTGATGTGTAATCCATATTAATGAATTAACCTGCTAGTGTTTGCGTTATTTATCCTTAGACTAGTCGGGGAATTTTATTTTAGCCATATAATTTATCTGGAAAACCCTTTCTTTTAAATTGTTTCTAAAATATATATAAAAGATAGGGAATAGTTCCTTCAAATTATATTATTACCTTTTCTTAAAGCAGAAAACATATTTAAAAACAATAAAAATATATTTAAAAATGTCTTAAAAATTATAAGAACTAAGTAAATATAATAATTAATCATTGACTCAATTTTTCTAAAAACAGTAGCATTTTTCACAAGCTCTGAACTTCCACCACAGCTGCTCCAGGGTCTTCCCCAGGTTTTTCCTTTCTTTTTTTTCAGGAAAATTAAATTTCCCCTCGGCAGTCCCAAGTGCCCCCCTCCCCCGTCTAGCGCTTTTCTCACGATTTTCCCCATTGTCTTGGAGGAAAAGCAGCAGAAAAAGGCAAGAGGCGGACACGGAAGCGAGAGAGCGATGTCCGTTTTTTATGTTGACTGACTTTAATGAAATTAGATTGATTTTTGTGCTGACGTCCAGCTGCCAGCCCTCCTCCCTCGCCGCCCTCATTTCCATTTCCATTTCCCACCGGCTTTGGTTCTCGTTTCTTTCGTTTTTTTTTTTTATGGCCACTTATTCATCAAGTTGAGCGACTGACTATATAATTTAATTTTTGTGTGTAGTAAAAATAAATTTTTGATAGATGTGCCTTCGGGCCGGCCGGAATTTTATGACCTCGGCGGCAGGTGGGATTCTGGGATCCTGGGCCTGCAACTAAAGCTGGAACTTAAGGTTGGCACTGCTGCAGTTAACACTCGAAGTGGAAGCGGAATTATTAAGCTTTATTAACCCTTGAACCTTCTGCCGTCTGCCTTTTGGGCCATAAATCTGTCCTCTTGGCCCAAAAGACAAAGACACTTTGCACACACATGATTTTCCGCACAACGCAGGCGGCGCCCAGGTCCAGGTCCAATTGGTAGACACGGCACCAGACTTGGGTAAATTATGGCCAACTTGGGCGACAGACGAGCGACCAAGGAGGTTTACAAAAGTTGGGAAAGGATGGCGAACAAACTTGTATTGGTGGCAACAATTAAAGGTCAGCTGGAAATAATGCTTAAATGATTTCTCTTGCTTACAAATTATTTAAAAAAAAAAAATCAGTTTAGAAAAAATATATAAGTAATTTCTTATCTGCAATCTGTAATTCATTTGCAATAGAGAGTTGCCAGAGTTGCCATTCCTATGTATGACGCAACTGCTAATTAATATAAATAAGATATAAATTGTTTAAGAAAAAAATCTGTTTAGAAAAAATATATAAGTAATTTTTTATCTCAATAAAAACACAATTCATTTGCAATAGAGGGCTGCCAGAGTTGCCACTCCTTTGTATGACGCAACTGCTAAATTAATATAAACAGATAAAGGGGAAAAAAATAACTTGAACTAAGATTAAACAATACAAAATATTCCCTATATCAATAGAACTAGTTCTCGTTTACATAGACTACTAATTGGTAAGGCTTTTCATGGCCAGAGTTGCCCTAGCCATTTATAACTCAACGTAACCCATAAATATAATTAAATAAAAATAATAGCTAACTCAAGGTAACAATGTATGAATGGAAGTCTTAAGTATTAAATAACAGTACTCTTCCGTTCTTGGCTTTTAAGTTTCATACCCAACTGTACCGCCCAGAGTTGTCATCCCACATTCATTCCATTCCATTGCACATTCGCTTTCTCCAGCTCTCTCACTCCCTCTCTCTGTCTCTCCCAGTGCGAGGGCCATAAATTTGCACATTACACGAAAAGTTAACACGAATTACCGTTGTAAGTGTGCAGAAATTGCAATTGCAACAAAATGCAGCAAAAGTTCTCTTTTGTTGCGGGACAGAGACAGCGACAGAGACAGAGAAAGCGAGAGTAATGGTCCATAAATTTGGCAATTTAAGCTGCCCTACCGAAGGAGTTCAACTGAAGCCAAAAAGAGTTGCCTTCACTCAGCTATCGGTAGACAGTTATCGAGCCGTGACTGTACCCCTCAATTTGCCTCAATGTTAGCTGTTGAATCGGAGTTCACTTTAATGACATTTGTTGGCATTTATTCGTAATCTGCATTTTTCTGAATTTCCAAAAGCCGGAAATTCCTGCACAGAGTCCAAACATGAAATTATCTTCTCGCATTCGGCATAGAGTTAAGCCACCATGTGCCCCCATGGCTCTGGATTTAGGGTCCCAGGCATGACTGATTCCCCGGGACTCCGACTCGGGTGTGTGGATTCTGGCTACGGAGATTCGGTTACGAGTTGCAGCCAATCTGCAACGGAGCTCAGCATGGTATTAACATAATTTTGTTTGGCCCATGTCCATGTCGGAGGATTCGAAATGTAAATGTATACGGAGATGGAGCCACATTGGCTTTTGGCGAGAGCTTTTGTTCCATTTTTCGGAGCGGATGCGGAATGCAAAACTGCATTTCGCATTCTGCGGTCACTTTGTGGCACTCGAATGCATTTAGCTCGATTTTCAAATCGTTTTTAGGTCCACTCTCTGTGCCATCCAATTGTGGCGACCTAATGGGGGTTCAGAGTCATTTTTTAGCTCGTTTTTTGTGCGGTTTTTCAGTCTCAGTTGGATATCCCTGGGGGGGAATGCGTATATATTTCACACATTTCTTTTACTCATATTTAATACACTAAAATAATTACCTTTTTTTTTATTTGCGTTATTTATTACGCCCCATTAATTGATTTTAGACAGATTTAAGCTCTGCGATTTATTACTCAAAGGAAACAATAAAAAACTTTGTGTGTTTGATTTTTTAATTAGCTTAGCGGGTATTTTTAATTTATTTAAATAATTTTAAACATAATTGTTGCTTTAAATATTGATCGAATTTTAGATTAAATAATAAATTCTGGTGATTAAATAAGTATTGAAATTTCTTGACACTTCTAATCAATTTTGTAGCTGCGAATCATGAACAATTATCGCTTTTTTAATTAAAACATTTTCTTAAGTATACATTTATGGTTTAAATACCATTTTCAATCAAATTTGTATAAGCTTAGCTTTTCGAATTATGCATTTTATTATTTATACATTTTCCAGGGAACATCTTCATAGATTTCTGATTTAAGCAAAAGCCATAGTTCGCTTCAATGAACTGCATAAATATCTTAAACAAATCACAAGACATCTGCTTGTGTTTGTTTGCGGTGGTAATTCGTGTCATGACTAAGTAGCATAAATATTTACTTAAGCCCATTATGTTTCTTGATTGATATGAAATTAATTTCACAGCCAAAACAATGTTAGGTTTTCCCTGCGCTCCGCTCTGCAAAATAAATACCCGGAGGCAAGTTTAACAAATGGAGCTCTCTGCCGATTAAACTGTAATTTGCAATGCATGTAATTATATAAAGGCACAAAGGAAGCGGAAACGGATGCTATCTCCAGCTAACCAAAATGGCTGCCTGCTGCCGGAAGGAACGTCGTTTGACAGGGCCTATATCTCTCTCTCCTCTCTCTCCTCTCTCTGTGCCGGCTAATAGGATTACGAATTATTTCGGCTAATTGCCACCGACATAACTAATAACAACTGCAGCAGCAAGTCCTTCTGCAGGATGGGTGCTCTCCTCCTAGCTGCCTCACGTACCAATCGTGTGTGTGTGGAGTGGCCCGAGGCACTTGCATTGCGCCTAATTGTATGCCATAAAATATTAAATTACAAGCCATGCATATGCACAACGTGAGGCGGCGGCGGCAACGTTTCCTCAAACCCAACCTCTAATAGCCGGTTTTCCTCCGCTTTGTGAACAGGCCTGCAGCAACAATTGCCTTTTGTGGGAGCGCCAAGGCAATAGGATTAGGATTCTGGCTTCGTTTCGGTAATGGTTGCCAGCCACCGTCTATTTATCACGGATTAAAGTTCACAGGGAGAAAGGGGTTAAGGGTAGCAGGCACACAAAAGCCATGATCTTGACTCCAAAATTTAATTGAAAATGTTTGGGGATTTTTTCTGTGAGTACTAGATTAGTAGAATGGAATTATTTGCGAATAAATTAAATAATAAGGTAGAAATACTAAAGAGCTAGAAACTTAACAGAATAAATATTAATAATAATAAAGCAGTAATTTCACCATAAAGGTTAGACATGTGAACAATTTATTATGACCTGTTTTATATAAATCAATAAAAGCGTTATTATATAATATACACAAGTATATTACGCACAAGTTGGATTTAATTATAGAATAAAGAAATACGTTCACTTTGCACTAAAGATCAATAAAAACAAAATCGCAAAACGGATTAATCCGGCTCGAAGGACCAATGTTTGTGGTGGGAAACGACAAGTTCGCATATCCAAATATATCCAAAACAAAATCCTGTTTTTCCAATAAAACGAACCTCATTCCTATCCTTTTTTTCATTATATTTTTTTCATAATATCAAGATAACATCCCAACAAAAATACAATATATAATTATATTTAATCTTAATGCAATGTTTTCACATAAACAAGATTATAAAGTTACAAAAATTAGAAAAGGTTTACAGATATTTTTATTTTCTATTTTTAGCTTTCTTAGCTTAAGTTGTATTAAAGACTTTTTTGATTAAAAGTGTGGCCAAATTTTTGCAATAACATCAAACCTTATATCTAGCTCATACTTGCCTTATTGAAACTTAAGGGAAAATTAAAGGAAAATCTTACAAGTTTTAAACAAAATATTTCTCAATATGTTCTTTTAAGTAAAACAAATAGACTTTAAAATGTTTGGGAATCAGGTTTCTATATTTATTATTATTATATAACCCCTTAACCCCAATTTAATCTGTTTAAGCATAGTCTTCAGCTGCTTGAGGGTTAACTTAAGCATATTAGCTGTAAACTGGGGCCACTCGAGCCTGCTGCCAGGATCAATCACACACTTGGGCCGAATCCACACTCCATTCGCCCGACAATCTCGCATCGCCATCGCAATATCCTCTCGTTTGGGCACTTCATCAGCACGGAGACATTGTCAGATGCACGGCAAATGCCTGAACTCTGCTTTTGCCTGCCCCAAGGACGCTGCCTGTGTAAAGATGTGAGTGGCAGTGTAGCAGTTAATTTATGTTGAGCTCGCAGGAGGCAGGCGGCAGGATCTCAAGGAGCCGCACGTCGAACGGTAAATGTTTATGACGCACTCGAAATTGTCTATCAAGTTCAGCTGACGTCGTTGCCATAAAATGTCACTCCTCCGGAGTCGGGAGTCGGTGTCGGTGTTGGGGTGATGTGTATATATATTCGAATATATATATATATCTACCGGGACATGCCTCTGCCTAGAAACTTCGGCTCCTGTTTCGCCTGGCGTTTTGTTCTTATGATTGAATATTTAATTCAATATGTCGCGACGGCCATTTCGCTGCCGAGTTCTTTACGATGCCGCGCCGCTCTCCTCCTGGTGCGTTCCTAATTAGAAGAAGCCCGGCGCCCATAAACATTTTATGCCCCCAGCTCCCCAGACTCCAGCAGAAATCCAAACCAATCCAATCGAAACTTTGCCCCGACGGCAGCTGGCAGAAGATCACAAATTGTGGCTTTCTGGCAGCATGTGCCAAATGAATTTTCAAATATCTCATTTATTTAGCGGATTTAAGGAGCAGAAAAGAGGGAATATTCAAAGATATTCTCAAGACAAACTCTAGAGAAATCATTAAATAATAAGTAAAAGGCTTGCGTCTCAGTGGCTAAAATTTTCGTTGAATATCCATAAAAAATAACTTCAAAATTAAGACAGAAAAGTGTTCTTAAAAATTAATTTATATAGTAACCTTTGAATAAGCTTATATAAAGAATAAACACATACAAATTGTCTTTATATATATTTTTTTTTATACAAATAAATTATTAAAAATTGTTTAAGTTATTGTATACATTTTTTAAAATATTTAACTATTTATTTTCCAGCTGAAAATATTTTAAAAACATTTTTTAATAAGACATATTACACCTATTATAATATTTCAATAATTATTGAAATAAATTTATATAGTAACTTTTAAATGAGTTTATATAAAGAATAAACACATCAAAATTGTCTTAATATTTGTTAAAGTAATTGTTTAATAATATTTAAATATTTACCTATTCCTCTCCCAGCTGAAAATATTTTTCAAACATTTTTTTATAATAAATATTACACTTATTATTGAAATAAATAAACTTGTTCTCTTTTCGAATTATTTGAAACCCTTAAAAATATCTTCAAGTGCTCTCCAACCGCTAGAATCTCTCCTTCCACCTCGGAACTGAATGTTTCATTAAAATGTTGTCCAAATGTTTTATGACCCGCTCAAAAACAAAGCCAAAAAGTGGACAAATTATAATGAAAGGAAGCGAAATCTGCACAAGAAGAAGGGGGAGCTGTTGTTGGAAAAAAAAGAAAGGAAACGAAACCAGCAAGAGGATTGGGAATATTTGCGGGGCCACTAAAAACTCAGCAGCTGGCAAATTATGGCCATAAGACGGCGGCCATCATAAAAACAAACATACACATTTCGATGGAAGCCAAATTGTTTCAATTCCCTTACAAGTGGCACGCCCCCTTGCCTCGCAGGCTCACAGGACTCTCTCAAAAAATACAAAAAACAAGAGAGAGGGAGTTATTTTTGGCAAGGAGAAGTTTCTATGCCCTTCAGAGGATCGTTTTTATGACAAATATTAATTATAGTCTTTGAATTTTTAAATAAAAATAAAATTTTTTAAATAAATAAAATAATGTTTTTATGGAATTTATGGTATATATAGAAGAAAACATTAATTTTGTTAGTTACATTTATTTATTTATTAAATAAATGAAAGCTAAGGTAACTTAGAAATAATTTCCAAACGGAAAGCAAGCAAAAATGAAACTGAAAAATTATAAAAACTAAATTTAAATACCTTAAATATATTTAAATACGTTACAAGCCCCTGCTCAAAATTACAATACCCAGCAAAGGGTATTAAAAACAAGCAGCAGCCCCGCTTGTCAATAATGTCAACAATGTTGTTTGTTGCTCCATAAATTACGAGCGACAACAACAATGGCCGAGAAGGTCCTTGGCAGGAGGGGATCGCAGCCATTTTATTATTGCAGCTGGTGACCAATCCCTCATCCCTCCTCCCTCAGAGCGCACAAAAATGGAGAAAAACATACGAAAAGTGGACAGTTGACGGCGCATTTTATGACTGTGTCCCCTCTCTTTTGGCCTTTCAGCCCTTAACCTTTCTTTATGCCATGAAAATATATTTGTTGATTTCATTCCTTTCTGGCTGCGCATCATTTGATGGGAAAACAGTCAAGAAAAACGAATGCAAAGCCTTTCCCTTGGAGGAGTTAACATATGTACACTTTTAGAAAAATAGAAAAATTGCTGAAATTAAGAAAATAATGGAAAAGAAAATATAGACAAGCCTAGAATGAATTTTTTAGAGTTTTAAAAGGTATTTTTGTTCCTAAAATGACTTGCCTTTATATAAGAGGAGATATAGTTCACAAATAAACTGAGTTAAAATTACAGAAAGTCATAGAACTGCTTATATAATAAATAACAAAAAATAAGTATGCTTCCAGCTTAAAAAACTGCAGTTAAATGTAACTAAAAGTAAGCAAAAAATTGTCTGGAAAATCTCCTAATCAATCAAAACGATATTCCCCAGCATAATTTTCCACGCAAAGAACTCAAAGGTTGAGCCCCGGCTAAAGTCTGTTTCTCCCATTTGGGGTCTTAGTTTGTCTGCCTCTTAAAATAAATACAAAAATAAAATAAAGCTCCCAATGCTGGGCCATAAAAGGAAAACATAAATATTCCTCAGACAGATGCAAGGAATGCCGGGGCAAATAATGCTTTACACTATTCAAAGCCAATCAAAATCATATTACGCATACGCCACCGTTGCCACTGGGGAAAACAGGAAGAAGCGGAAAAAAATAAGTAAAAGGGTGAGGAAAATGCAGAAAGGGAGCAAGGAAACAAGGCAAACCCCAGACAGACATCAAAATGCATCAAAATGTTGCGCTAAACTTTATTCACAGGCAGAGAGAGCCGCAGTCGCAGCCACAGTCGCAGCCGCAGGCCAAATGAAATACAAAAATGCATTTTCGGAAAACCCAGGAAAATGGGAAAATGAAGAAAATGTCTAGCAAAAAGAGAGAAAGAGAGAGAGACACATCTATGTAGTATTTGCGCTCAGGAGCGCGGAAAGAAATATGATAATCAAAGCTTACAAACAGCAAAGGATGGATGGAAGGCTGATGAAAGTGGTGTGTGTGTGTCTGGATGGTCACAAAAATATGATGGAGTAGTCCTGGCAAAAAATCCAGAAATTCAATGGGAATACGCCATGATTGATGGCATTTCATTACAAAAATCGGACTCAATGTGCTTAAGAAATGTGCTTGAAAGTCCTGGCAAAAAAAAGTATATAAATTGGAATAAATAATATTTTAAAAATAAAGAATAAGTAAACGATTTGAAGAAATTATATATGTATGAATATCAGGGAATTTTAATTAGTGTTTATATTGAAATGTGCTTAAAAGTCCTGGCAATGTCTGTTCGAATTGAGGATTTTTTACCCAATTAAAAGTATATAAATTGGAATAAATAATATTGTAAAAATAAAGAATAAATAAAAGATTTCAAGAAATTATATATGTATGAATTTCAGAAAATTTTAATTAATGTTTATAACGATTTAAAATACATAGAACTAATCTCTTGATAAAAAACTGTACCTATCCCACTGGAAATTGCCAATAAAAAGTATTTACCTTCTGATTTCTTTTTCCGGAACTCCTTTCTCCCGGCAAGGAATTTATTCAAGGACTTCCTATACTCACACATATATGCCTTGCCCAGCAGCGGACTTCGCTGGCTTACAATACATCCCCGTCAGCCCCGAACTCGGTTGCGAAATGTTTATCCTTTCAGTTTTGGCGTCGACATCGTAATGCTGGAAATGTTATTGTTAAATGTTAGTTTTGTTATGCAAACACACACACATCCAGTGAAAATTCAGGGACTGTGAAAATATGAATAGTCAAAGTCGAAGTCGGCCATATGTTCGCTCCAACTTTATCCCACAAAGCATTCGGAAAACGGCAAAAAGAGAGGAGTTGGAAATCCTGTGCAGGCAAAAAAAAACAGCGAGGGTGAGGCAGCATGTTTTTCTTTCTGTGTGCACAGGGAAAAAAATTGTAGAGCTGTAATGGAATTGGCAAAAGGATTATCAGCTTTAAAATCTATTTTTAAATGTAAAATGTAAATCTCTAGAGATTTGATATCTCCTTAGATGCTCTTTTGGATTTTAGAGCATACTTTTCGGTGCTCTTAAAAGTGATTTTATTAAAGATTCCAGTGGCCACCATAACACATTAAAAAAACTTATTTATAATAATTAATATTTAATTAAAAATATCTTAAGAGATTTGAAATCTCAATAAAATCTATTTTGAAGATTTTATTTATTAATATTTATTAGCTTTTAAATCTATTTAAAATATAAAATATAAATCTCTAGAGATTTAAAATCTCTTTGAGATTTTAGAGCATACTTTTCGGTACTCTTAAAAATTATTTTATTCGAGATTTCTGTGGCAACCCTAAAAAATTAAAAAAATTAATTTATTATTATTAATATTTATTAAAACAAAATCCTTAAAGAATTTAAATCCCTTTAAAATCTCTTTTGGATTTTACAGCATACTTTTGGGGTCAATTAAAAACGATTTTAATGAAGTTTTCTGTGGCAATCATAATAAATTTTAAAATTGAATTTATTTTGATTAATATTTTGAATTTATCATTAATTGAAATTATAACTAACCCTTCTTTTCTTCCTGTTTATGTGTGTGGGTGGCCAAAGCGCTAATGGGAATTTGTGTTGCCTCAGCAGATGCGGGACGCGGGAGGCAATGGGGAAAAGTGCTGTGGAAAACTCCACTGGCACGTCTTGCACTTTAAGCTGCAATAACCAGGAAAAAGACAGCAGCAGCAACACCAACAATGGCAGAGGCAGCATGAAAATGCAGTTTCCGTTGCGTAGGCACCACCGAGAGATCCCAGAGAAGGGAAACTCCAGGAAAATGGAGAGTGCAAATAAGGGAGAGAGCGGCAAAAATGCAGTAACAACTGCAAAGCGGCCACGTCGAAATTTTTATGCACAAAATCGTAAAGTGGCAAAAGGAAAAAAGGAAGCCCCGGCGGGGAATTTGCCTGCAACTTGGCCACATGTTGTGGCTACGGAAAAAGTTTACACCTCCCCGGCGCCGCCCCTTCAAAAACAACAATAGGAAAAGAAAATAGAAAATTACGCATACGCCCAGTTAGCCAGCATTTGCAGGAAATTCTATGCCAGAGTTGCACTAACAAGCAAAGGGTCAAAGGGATATGAATTTCCAATTTAAATAATAACTGGGAAATTATCCAGAAGATATATTTACAGATATTTATAACAAAATCTTGCTGAATTAGGAAATCGTGGCCTTTTTCTGGTTCTTAATTTTTTTCTTTTTAATTTGATGAATAAACAAGAATTTATTTATACAAATTCATTAAAAAAATCTCTCTAAACTAGGAAATACTTCCCTCAAAATGTGTGTATTATTTCCTGCATCTCTTTGAATTGTTTCTTTTTATTTGTTTAAAGTTACGTTTGAATTTTTTGAGCAAATATTTCTGTGCGCATCATGAATATGCAATATTGTGGCGGCTACAAAAAGTATTTGTTGGTTATTGGCTTTTAGCTGCTACGGCTTCGGCTTCTGTTTTTGTTCGAGGTCCTGCGCGCATCCCTGCGGTCATTTTTCGGCTTTTGTTCAATTGTGCATACTAGAAGAAGGCGTTGCAGGACGCAGCTCTGCAGGACTAAAAGGGATGAGTTCCGGCCAGTCAGTGGGCGAACCATTAATAATGCCCTGCTGGAGGAGAGCCCCTGACAAATGAGCAAGTCCAGGAAACCAAACGACTTCATTTTGCCAAGGCACGTGGAGAAAAATGAGGTTGATAATAATGAAGAATTACTTTTAGCTTATGAAGTTGCTTAAAAATCCACAAAATAATTTATTATATTATTTATTATATTATTATGAATATCAAAGACACCACAAGGTGCTATATAATATTTTTAATACATTTTTCTCTCTGTGCCTGAGGTGCTGGGTGAAACTTTCCGCAGTCCGAAAGCGTTAACAATGTAATCCATATTTTTGCTGCTTGATTGCCAGCAAATTGAAAATGTCAAGTGCACACGTATCACAGTGGAGCCAGAAATAGGGGGGAAAATGGGAAAATAGTGGGTGGAAATCTGTCTATTACGGAAAGTAACCTTTCATTTCAGATATTTTCCATAAGGAAATTATGTAGAAATGTCTTTAAAAATAGTTCTAAGGGAGTTTTGAGGGGGTTATTAGGAGGACTTTTTTTCTAGAATAGTTTCTGATGTTTTTAATAAAAAAAAATGTTTAAGCTTATTTTTAATTAACTGTTATATCTTTATTAAATGTATACTTCCTTCTTTTTATATTTTAAATAAAGGAAATTTTAAACGAGTTTTGAGGGAGTTATTAAGAGGGCCTTTTTCTAAAATACTATCTGATCTTTTTTATTAAAAAAAAAAGTTTAAGCTTATATTGAATTAAATAAAATATTCTTTTTATAAACAAATATATCACCTTTAATATCTGAATCTAGCGCGTGCCACACACATTTTTCGATTTAAAAATGTTTGAAACCCAACCCATTGGCCATTCCCTCCCTCCCGACGGAAAACAAAAGTCGTATAACAAATTTTGACAGAAATATAAAACAAACAAATATTATTGCGAACTTCACGGCTGCTTTATCAAATATTTAACTCGCTTTTCATTGTCTGCCCCGCCGGTCGCTGTCGTTGTCGTTGTTTGGTTTTTGTTGCTGGTTTTTGTGGGCTGCCATCCTTGTTTATATGCATAAATTTTATTACACATATGCTTTTGTTTATGCGACTCGGCACAATGGCAACAAAAGTTAATGCAACATAAAATTTTCATTTTTTATTTATCACGAAATATTTGCCAATTTTTTTGTTTTCTTTTTCTTGCTGTGCTTGGTTGTTGTTTTTGTTTTTTTGTGCTCCCTTGAGGGCAAATAACAAAATCAAAGGAGAATAAAATAAAACATAAAACAAACGGCAAGTGAGGGCTTCAAAATAAGGAAACGACTAGTTAGGGACTCTTACTTAAACTTGGTAATAAGTGGAGATTTGAAATGGGTATAAAAAGTGGCTAAAAGTATGCAATAAAATACTATATTTACACATGTAAGGTTTTTAAAATGTTAAGGATATTTGTCGAGATATTTAAACGCTTGAAAAAATGGTATTTGACTGAAAAAAACGCTTTAATATACTTAAGACTAAAAAAAAACACTTTAATATATTTATGAAGCGTTTTTTTTCAGTCTTAAACAATTTTTTTAAGCCTTTAAATATCCTGAAAAAAATCCTTGATATTTTCAAACCCTTATATTGTATTCAAGCATTTTTTATTATTATTATTTAATATTTATTTTGCCTCGAAAGATGCCATGAAATATTTTATTTTCTGCAAAAGCATAAAAAAGCTTTTTTTAGTTCTAAATATTTTTGTATGGCTTTCTGAGACCTTGTTAAGTCTTAAATAAAATTTCACAACCTTATATTATATTTCAGCATTTCTTATTATTATTATTTAATATTTATTTTGCCTCGAAAGATGACATTAAATATTTTATTTTCTGCAAAAGCATAAAAAAGCGCTATCTTAGTTTTAAATATTTTTGTATGTCTTTCTGAGACCTTGTTAAGTCTTAAATAAAATTTAAAAAAAAGGGGAGTATTAGGCCAAATAAATGTTTAAAAAAATTAATAACAAATATTTAAACATAATAAAGGCCAAGATTATTATGTTTAAATATTTGTTATTAATTTTTTTAAACATTTATCTTGCCTAATACTCCCCTCTTTGCTGCCCAGCAGGCGCAGAAATAAAAAGCGCTCGTAATAAAACTGCCACACACATGGCACATGGCAGAAACCACAGACGTGAGCCACGCCCCCAACTCACACACACACACACACAATTCCACAGGCACCCACACACACACAGGCGTAGGTATGTGCACATATATCAGAAATATGCTAAATCAGCATATTTGCGAGTTTATTTACAAGGACATTTATAAAAATTTACGGCCGTGCCGTAAATTGCAGCCGCCGGGCAGGTCTTGAGATTTATGCGTGGACGATTATATCAGAGGGTTAAGAGGGGAGCGTCACAATAGGGGTTAAGGGGGGAGGGGGTGTGGGTGAGAGGCCTACAACTTCACCGGAAAAGTCAACGTTCTCACATCATTAAAAGGGGTTAAGGAGGAGGGATGCTGACCCAAATATCCTCCTCCAGATCCTCTGGAGAAATTGAATGTGCATTCAAGTGCTGACAGCTATTGTTATGCAGTTTACATAAAAACAATTAATTTCTTTGTGTATTTGCTTAGGATTTCAACAGGAATAACAGGAATTCAAGCTTGGGAAATTTATGGACATGACCTCGGGCTCCCCTTGAGTCGGGCTCCTTTAAGGTCCTTTAAGGCTACCAGCTCGCCTTCCATTCATCATTGGTTGCTGTCATGCTCCATCTTCGTCATCCAGGATGGCGAATCAATTTGTGCAGCTTGCCAGGAGGGTTGCCAGGAGCAGCAGGAGCAGCAGCAGCGGCATCACCATCGCCTGCAGCAGGCCGTGTCCTTGCTCCATCGGCGCTCTCCATCGTTACACAAATATCATTGGCGTTAATCCTTTTCTACATCATCAAACAATTTCATCAAATAAATCCAAAGTGATTTGTATTTGTCACACACTTTTCAACTGCTGCCATTTCGTGTTTCGTTTCCGTTTTCCGCTTTCCCGCTTTCCCGCTTTCACGCCGCCATCTGCATCCTTGCTGCTCCTTGCTAACGGTGCATGCCCCAACATGTCTGCAGCTTGTGCAGCAGGAGCAGCAGCTCCACGCTTCGCCTGCTCCCGGAATTTTTGCCCTTTCAAGGGGTCACAAGGAAAAATAGAGTTGATTTGGCAAGGCTTCCTTAACTCTTAGTGCTAAATAAAGTTAACCGTAGGTTAAATGATACTATACTAACAGAAGGTTAGATAATACCAGTTTCTGTAAGGTGACTGTTTATTAAGCGATGGTTACATAATAAAAGTTTCTGTAAAAACTAACTACAGGTTAAATGATAACAGCTACTGTAAAGTGTTTGACTATTAACAAAAGAATAAATGATTAAAACTACTCCAAAGAGCCTGTAAGTTAACCACAGGTCAAATGTTGACTTTAATGCACCTGAATATTATCCGATTGCTAAATGACTGCAGTAGTTAATCGAAATTTAGAGATAAAAGCTACTGTAAAGTGTCTGTAAATTAACCGAAGGGTAAATTATAACAGTTACTGTTACTACCTTCTATAATTGCCGACCCCTGGTTTAGAAGCTTAACTGGCGGTTAAATATCCTTTCTAAAACCTCCCGTTTGTATATATTGCCAGGGCCAGAAACTATAAATACTTCCATTAAAATTATAACTAATTAGAATTAATTAGAACTCCTTGGAGTTTAAAAATAAAAAAATGTGACCATAGGAGCTACGTAACATTTTTCTTCCTTCCATTTAAAATATGTATTCTACATAGAACTCTGTAGAGTAGAAAAATTTTAAACAGAGTGACCTTAGGTGCTTCTTAACACTAAAATAATAGGCTTTTACTTGTATCATCTGAAGGTCACACTTCTGTCAAGCAATTGCATTGTCATTCAGTGACAATTTTCACAAGCTCTCAACTCATTTTCCGATTCAGTCGAGATTTTCTGCAAAAACAAAACTTTCAAGAAAATTTGTAAGGTTAGTACCAATGGCAGTGTTTTAAAGGTTCTTCCTCCAGTGAAAGCATTTTCTCAGGCACAATGGAAAACAACGATAACTTTTTGCCCGTGGATACCGACCCAATCTTCAGCACGGAGAATAAGCGTTCCTCCTTGATTGTCATTAGCCCGATTCTACGCCGCGATAGTCAGCCAGAAATGCAACAACTTGGCCTGGACTCGGAGGAGCCCCCGGTCAAAAGGGTGAAGCTTGAGCCGCTCCCGGTGGAGCAAATAAAGGTGGAGCCGCTCCCGGTGGAGCAGATAAAGTTGGAGCCTGTCCCGGTGGAGCAAATAAAGGTGGAGCCACCGGAGATCAAGCAGGAGAAGGTGCAAGTGAAGGAGATTAAGAAGAAGATGGAGGTACGTCAGGTGAAAACCAAAAATCTTGAGCGGCCTCTTATCAAAATTAAGAAGCTTGAGCAGCGCCAGATCAAGATTGTGTTGAAAATGAAAAAACAGGAGTCGGACGAGTCGAGTTCATCATCGGACGAGTCGAGTTCATCATCGGACGAGTCGAGTTCATCGGAGGAGTCTACGGATGAATCTGAGGAATCGAGTGACGAATCGGACGATGAATCGACTGATGAAGAGGAGGACGATAATGATGTTGGAATGATCTACGGTTGCAGCTGTGCCTGCCATGATTATTATATGCATTAAATGCTTTAATTAACTACACTGAAACATACACACCGACACATTCCACATCGAAATATTCCACACCGACACATTCCACACCGACACATTCCACACCGACACATTCCACACCGACACATTCCACATCGAAACATTCCACACCGACACCTTCCACACCGACACATTCCACATCGAAACATTCCACAACGACACATTCCACACCGACACATTCCACATAGGATACTAGCCAAATAAACGTTACAAAATGCAATCTCTTCCTCAGGCTTCTTAGTTAACTTTTTTTTAATGTTCTCTCAGTTTAGAACAAGGGTCGGCACCCAGGTATACAGAGTTTTTTAGTGCCAATGTGTGCGAAGGTAACAAACCCGAATGATTTGCTTCTCCGCTGCTGCGAGAACCGAGCAATTTTGTATAGGCTACTCGGCAGCTTCTCTGCCGTAGTGTCACCCAAAAATATATATACGAAGTTGTTTTTAAATAGCTCCAAAGCTTGCTACGACAGCCTCGCAGAATCCCGAACAAACACGAAGCACTTATAGTATAGACATTTTTTTCTATGCTTAATACAATTATAAGGTAGTCTCGTCGGCACAATAAGACCCTAGTTCGGCTGTCAAAGTTCGTGTGAGAGAAACGAATGTATACGACAATAGAAAATGTGTATTAACTCTTATATGGTGTTTTGGGCTAAACCTTGCCAATTATAATAATAAGTTGGAGCTTTTTTTTATAATTTAATTTTTAATAGCAAATTTTAAAATGCACTCCAGTGTTTGCTCCTACAACGTTCTCCTAACCAAGCAATTTGGTGCATTGATAAAATTAGAGCCTTCGACGTCTTTGCAGCGAAAAGGGTCTGTAAATTATAACAGTTACGTTATAAAAACTTGGATTTTCAATAAAAATAATTATAAGAGCTGACACTTTAAGCCACAATTTGTATCCTAACCTAAATCAAACCTTATACTATATAGTTAGTTCTGATTTAGATTAAATTTATATAATGAAATAATTTTATATAATTTACAGTAGTAAAAACATATATTCTACTATTTACGATACAAAGGGTATCACCTCCAAGTCCTTGCTAGAATATTTTTGCCTTTTCAGCTTCAGCTCCAACTTCTTTTTCGACTCCACTTGCCGTCTCCTTTTTCCTCGCTCACTGATTGACTGACATGGCTGGGGAAAAGCCCTCATCCCGCTGTGCTTTCGTCACCCTCGCCCCCCTAGGATTTTTTGCACTCCCACCCCTGCCACCAGTTACCAGTCTCCCTCTCTGCCCCACCATGTTGGCCCCACTGTGCATTTGCTGCATGTTTACTTTGCTACATTTCTCATTTAATGCCTTGGCAATGACGTTGGCGGTGATTGAAAAGTTTGTTTTACCATCCATTGAGGGTTAAGGGAGGGGGAAAAGGGGACCCGGATGGGGATGGGGATGGGGTTGGGGTTGGGGAAACGGGGATTACCAACTGCGGTGGCTCCTGTGACACACATTGGAGGAATATCCTTGATTAAGGCTATGCGGAGTGCTTCAGAGCTCGCCATCAGGTGGCACACACACTTATTGATTCCCTCCCCCCCCCCTATTCTCGTATATCCTCCTTTTTATACATATATGCATGCATGTGTATATGTATATTTATCTAGGCGAGGAGGCGGAGTCGTGTCGAATCGGTGGATTGAGCCTACGCTGAGCACGCAATCATCTGGTCCATAAAGCACAGGATGCCAAGTGCAGACGGTTTCGTGTTACACGTGAGCCCGAGCCATTTGATTTTCGAGAGGGGTTAAAAGCGGAGGAAATCCGACTATAACACATACGACATCGGGTATTATATGGCCATGCACAGACAAAAACTTATTCCAAACGAGATTTAAAAGTAATAAAGTTAAGGCCTAAAAGTAGGCAACAAAAAATAACTCATTAAAAAGTAAAAATAAAATGCTTGGTTGTTATTATTAAATATTATAAAATTTAATTATGCATAAAATAATTCAAAACAGATTTAAGGGATTGTTAAACCATTAATTAATTAGTATTAAAAGGATGCTACAAAATTTGTTACCTTCAGATTTGCAAGGTTTAAGTCCGGGAGCCAAAATATAAATAAAAAAAAAAATACTACGCTATTATTATTAAATAATATATATATTTATTTTATTTAAAAAGCATTAACTTTTGTAGCATACTTAAAATATGATTTCAATTTTGGTCCTTCGATCCGGATTGCTCTACTTTGTTTTGTTTAAGATAAACCTTTCCTTTGATAAATCCCAAAATAAATTCTTCGCTATTATTATTAAATAAACAATTGATTTATTTTACTAGGCATTTTTGTATAACGTGTAATGTAATGTATTTCTATTATAAAAATGTGTATAGTACATTGCATTTTCTGCCAGTGCACTCACATAGAGAGGTGAAGCGTTGACATCGTCAGAGCAAATCAAAGTCAAAACGGGATGCACACATGCAAGGTGGGACGGGTATATAGCGGGCTCGGGGCTGCCTAAGCCGATGCCAAAGCTTGCCTAATCACAACTGGCATGGCATTTGCATTGAACTTTAACCTTTTCACCTACACACACCACACACACACATATATACACAGCAGGCCGGAGATTGACAGAGAATTGGGGCCCCGAAAAGCTTCTTCTTTCAAACTAGAAAATGTTCACGCCAGTGTCCTTCAGCGAATGTCACACGGTTCTCGGTCTCTCGGTGATGGAGTGGCGCGAGGTAACTGAATTTCCACTTGCAAATGAGCTTTTAAATGCTTCTGATGCTGACTGTACCTCCCGGTCCCGGCTGGCGATAAAATGTCAAAGGGCAGAATGTGTTGAGGGTTTTTTTTCTGGATTTTATCTGTAAGTTTAATACTATATTTCTGTCTTTGTAAGACTTTATGAGGTTTAAATCCTGTATTAAAAAAGCAAGTTGGGTTTTTATTGCATACTTTTGGGTGCATTTGTAAAATTATTTTTCAAGTTTATTTAAACAATATGAATTAACTGAGTATTTAATATAAGAAAATATAGGTTTCTTAAAGGAAAGGAATACTCTCTGAATTGCAAGTTAATTTGCATCTCCAAATTTGTATAAATTAACCAAAAAATACTCTGTTTTTATTTATTTCTCACCAAAAAAAACCCTTTAGCCGCAAGACACTTTACTTCCAATGCCTTGAGGGCTCGAGCAGTTCACCTGGAACACTCTCGCTCACCTGTGGTATTCAGGAACCCCTTCACTTTGCCATTTATTTGCATACTTTATTCCATTTCGCTTCACCTTTGTCTGTCTGTACGCCAATTAAACTTCAATTGCCTGGCGCAGGTGCACACAGGTGTGGGGGATATTCCAGGGAGCAGCTTTTTTAATTAAACTTGGCTGCAGAGTGCAGCGGTGGCAGCCTGCCTGCAATCCTCCTTCAATCCTGCACGTCGGATTCCCCCTTTCGAAATTGATGACTTTAATCAGGCATCAGCCACTGTAATGACACTTTATGCGTGGCCCAAGGATTCAGGGACGTAGTTAAGGGGGGCAGAAGCAGGGGCAGGGGCCGGGGCAGGGATACAAATACTTATCGCTATAAATTAATCGAAGTTGGCGCACGGTCGGTGGTGGTCGGTGGGGGCATCAATAAGCGGCAATGCGGGAAAAACTTTGAAAAATGCCAAAAGTCAATTTTGGGGCTAACCCTGAAATCAGTCCATTTTCGGTGTCCCCCCTCCTACCCCTCCCATTTAGTTAACCCTTTTTCGAGGGGCGTGTGTAGTTTTTCCTTTTTCGCCTGCCTGCTTTTCTTTATTTTCCTACCCTGGGTATTTGTTGGGCGAAGAGAAGGGTGTATGGGTTCTAGAGAAGGTCTAATATTATAGATATTAAATTATTAATGGGATATATTACAGGCTACTTTTGGGAACTTAAAGATATGATATTAATTCTCTTCTTCACACATTCCCTTAACAAATATACGAGTATTTATCATATAAATCGAACTTAATTTTATTAAAATAGAAGCATTAACTTTTGTAGCTTTCTTTTGGGTATTTCAATTTTGGTCCTTTGAGCCGGATTGCTCAAATTGGTTCTGTTTAAGATAAGCCTTTCCTTTGATAAGCGTTTTCTTCAGATTTTCCTAAAAATATATATTATAATTAAAAGAGAAAATGTTAATTTTGAAAAGATTCCAATTTATTTATATTTTAATGGTATATTTAATTTTTCTATTAAAAATACATCAGGTATTAAAAAAAAAAATTCATTTTCAATAATTGTTTTTAATTAAATCCTATATATTAATCATTCATCCAATTAATAAGTACCTTCTTAGCTTATCATTTGGAATCACATTATTTTTTCGGCTCGCCTGCTTCAATTGCCATGAAATTTATGTGCCGTCGCTCAGCGTGAACTTGATGCGCATAAATCCACATGAAACGGATATTAAAAAGCATGAAACGAGCCAATGCCAATCCAATACCCAATCCTCCAGCCCCAGAACCCCAGGCCGAGTGCCAAGAGTTAACCCTCCTTCTCCGCCACATCCGTATTGACTATGTATTATATAGCTGATTGACTCGGATCCGTGTTGTTGGCTTTGTTGGCTTAAATTATGAACTTATAAATTGACAGCGGGCATGTGGAATGCTCCTCCTGCTCCGCCTTTGGGGCTCTAGAATTGTTCTGTTGTCAAAATGGGAGGAAGGAAGTTGGAAGTAGAAGGGTTAGGGTCTTAACTAGATTTTCTGGCCAAAAACGGGGGGCTTAAGGGCCGGCGGCAGCGGCGGCGGACACAAGTCCTTATCCCCGGCTCAGATAATTGACATTTTGTTTGGCAAACGATAAGCGATCACATAAAGAGGGAGAGGGTGTTAAGGATAGGGTGTAAGGATAAGGATAGCAGTGGCAGTAGCAGCAGCTGCTGGACCAGGAGCAGCTCGTCCTCGTCGGCGGCATCGGGAGCTGGCCCCGCGGGTTTGGAAATCATAATTTAAGTAATTTGTTCGTTTGGCCGCATTTAATTTGAATTGAAAACAAACACAGCAGACAGTTTGGTAAGGATTTTCGGTGAACACCATAAAACAATAGAAATATGAAACCCTTTTTAGCTAGCTAGGGGTTTAGCGCTGGTAAGTACTAGGCTTAAAGCGTTAAGCCATTACTTTATTAATTTCCATAAATATTTAGTGCCTATATTTATATATATTTAAAACCTCATAAAAAAAACATAATAAAACATTTTGTAGTTTATTAATAGTTTATTAATAACCTGCCAAACAAAGGATGGGGCTTAAATTAAGAATAAAAAAATAAACGAAAACCTTTCAAAGCTCTCAACCTTCATAGTTTTTATTTTAGTTTAGCTGGTGACACTGCTGGAATCTGTATTAAATTATTAAAGGTGGCAAACTGAAATATGAGAAAAATTTGAAATTATATAATAAAAATAAATTTAAAATCATTTTTACCTTCAGGATATTGAAGAAGGTTCAGTTGATCGAGGATGCATTTTAATTCCATTGAAAATGAAATGAATTTATCTATGCAGCAGGCCTCCGAGTTTATTTAGCCTTAAATTCCATTTGTGAAAATCCCACAAATTATTTACCCATTTCCCCATTGAGAGAGAGACACCTTTTTGAGTATATATATCATAATAGTAGTTATTTCTCAGATTCCA
>VNJZ01002687.1:0-24344 GCA_008042795.1 Drosophila asahinai | reverse complement strand
TGGCATTTGCTCCGGAGAAGTGTGAGATGCTTGCCCACGGCCAGTTCCAGAACCTGAGGAGCTGTGAGCCTGAGAAAGCCCCATTTCCCTCAGCCCATTATTGCTCTCCTGAGAGAAATGTTCCCTGCTGTCAGGAACAAATCCCCGAGATGTCTTCAGCAACGACGTTTTGTTTCCTTGGATTTAAATTTATTTAAAACCATTTAAAAATATTTAAAGCCTCCAACTTACCGCGCACATTGGAAGACATTGCCTATCCCTTATTTGGAAATAAATGAAAAGACGGCCCGTGAACTGGAAAAAGTATACTTAAAAGCAAAGAAAGTAAAGAACGAAATTTGGATCGTAAAAAATTAGATGTTTTCACTGGGGAGTCCAGAGCTATACTGAGGTACAAGGCATAGCTCGGTTTACAAATAATGTTTCGATTTGACATTTCAATGGCCATGGCACACTCTGATCAGGGTTTTTTGAACGAAATATGTAAATCATCTATCTTCTTTATATATAACCAGAAAGAAAGCTAGCGAATTAAACGAACATTTTTAAGTTGTATGTATTGTAAAATGAGACATTTACTAGAAATGATTTTATATTTATTTGAATCGAAAACAAAATAGCGGACGTGTATCATTTCTCCGTAGGACCGTAGGACAAAACTCGAACAAATCTTAACCGATCGATCTGAAATTTGGTCAATAAATCCCAAATACCTATGGCTATCGATTCACCTTAGGTTTTTTCTCGATATTTTCATTTTTTGCATTATAGTGAAAAAAAAAATTGTTTAAAAACAAGAAAGAAAGCTAACTTCGGTTAACCGAAGTTTAAATACCCTTGCAGCCTCGAATTGGATCATTGAAAATCGATCCATTTTGGTAGTGTTAAAACAAGTACCGAATTTTGTAAATTTTGTAAATTTAATATTTTCATATAAATCCACCGATCGCTTATATGGTAGCTATATGATATAGTTGCCCGATCTTAATGAAATTAAAACCGTAATTCTAAGACCGTAAAAACAGCTATATCTCGAAATTTATAAAAATACGTTGATAAATAGGGAAGTTATTTTTTTTGTTCTATTCATTTTCCTATTATTCCTATGGCAGCTATAAGATATAGTGGTCCGTTTTCAGCCGTTCCGACATATATAGTAACAACAATAGGAAGAAGACTATCTGCAAAGTTTTATTCAGTCCTAGATGCTTCCTGCACTGCGTTGCAAACTTCTGGCCAAAATTATCAAACAAAAACCCCTCTTAGCGAGGTGAGATAATAGTGACTATGGCACCTTCAACTTAAAAAGTTTGTGATATTACATTTTGTGACTATTAATAGTATAGTTAACAAATATAAATTACAAATAATTCAACTAGTTTCTGATTCGACAAGCTGGTCATAAGTTTCAAGGCTATTATACAGCACCGGCCCCAACAGCTCGAATTTTCAAATTTTTCAATTTCGTTTTTAATCAATGCATTTTCAAAGATCTTTACAATACCTTTCGACCAAGATATAAATGGGTCTGATCTATATAGTAGTCTCCTTGCGCACCACAATCTCGATGCTCATCGTCACTACGTGGACTGCCGTCCACAATGATATTACTGACAGTCTTTCTATATAAGCCACCTTTTAATTTTGTGGACTCTTTTATTTCTATCAATTAATATTAATAAAACACACGAATTAAACGTCTAATTAAGAATATTCACATTTCGGTTGTCAGGAATCGACGGCCAGAGTTTCCTGCAACGACAGACACAAAGGTTTTTAATTATTTATTTATTTGGCTTCGAGGGTTTTGACGGTTGACAAAATACATATATCTAGAGGATTACTTTAATTTCTTATTTTTAATACAAGTATATTATTATAATAATATGTTTTTATACCCTTGCAGGGTATTTTAATTTTATCCAGAAGTTTGCAACGCATTGAAGGAAGACTCTCTGACGCCATAAAGTGTATATATTCTTGATCAGCATCACCAGCCGAGTCGATCTAGCCATGTCCATCTGTCCGTCTGTCCGTCTGTCCGTTGCACGCAAACTATTCTCTCAGTTTTTGAGCTATCTGAATGAAACTTTGCAAATAGTCTTTTTTCTATTGGAGCTAGTATTATATATGCCGGAACGGCCAGAATCGGACCACTATATCTTAAAGCTGTCATAGTAATTACCGGGCAAAAATGTTATATTTTCGCTATTTTCAAAGATATTGGGCTCAAATTAAATAAATAATCCTTTCTGATGAAATCAAAAGTTCTTATTCATATCTAGGCTTCGTTGTACAGATAAGAGAATTACACAAGGATTGAATTTAGCAACTAAAGTAAGATCATGCGGCTTCCGCACATAAATAACTTGAATTTGGCCACCATATCTCTGCTCCTGCCGCTTCTGCCGCGAACTTCTACCTCTACTTGTCCTTGCGCACCTACTCCTCCTCGGCGGGTGTAACGTCCTTCTCGATGTTAAACGTCTGCCGCATCTCCTCCAGGGTCTTGCCCTTGGCCATGTTGGCCACCGTCTTGCAGGTCAGCTCAAAGAGTCCCTTAATATCAAGGTAATTGGCCGCCAAGATCAGCTCTAACAGCGTGCTCTGATCGACCTCAAGGAAGTCGGCGTCCCACAAGATAATGTCCTCTGTCGGCTGGGGGTCATCCTTGTGATAATGGGCCCAGGTCAGCACCTTGCGGAGAATCGTCGAGTTGACATTGGGCAGCGGCACCACCGCATTCTCATCGTCCTCCATCCCGCAATCCTCGAGCATTGTCTTGATGGTGCCCGAGCACTTGGCAGTCTCGATGTCGGTGTCAAAGATCTTGCCGTCGGACGACTGTAGCTTGATGCTCGGCATAGTGGCGATGGTTGGATTGATTTTTAGCGTACAGCAAACAATTTACAATTTACAATTTACAATTTACAATTTAAAATCTACAATCTACAATTTACAATTTACAATTTACAATTTACAATTTTCAATATACAATATACAATTTACAATTTACAATTTACAATTTACAATTTACAATTTACAATTTACAATTTATTAACTCAGCACCGCAAATTTTTATCTCAATCTCAATCGACGAAAATTTCAAGGATATCTATACATTTTAAACTTCATAAAAATCGAACTGCTATATCTTATCAAATAAAAACACCTCTTAACGAGGTGAGATTAAAGTGACGATGGCACCTTCAACTTCAAAAGTTTCTGATATCAAATTTCGTGACGATTAATAGCTGCTCTTTAGTTTCAAGGCTAGGTATTTTACACTTACTTAGTGCCGAAATCGAAACTAGTTGAATTACTTGTAATTTATTTTTGTAAACGTTACTATTAATCGTCACACAATTTGGTTTGTTTCTTATATATCTTACTTACACAATTTAAATTGCAACGTGTCAATCTATTATATTATTGCCGGACCACCACTGACTTAAATCCTTCTTCCTAAGAAACTTTCAGTGGCAAAAAATGCGCTTAAGTTCCGATTAGTTCACCATAAGAGCACCTTGACTTAGTAAAGTTCCCCACAAAGAATCTCTGCTGTATCTTAGCTCGGTGCCCTAGGACCTCGGACGGAGGTTCATGTGACCCCCAAATAGGATGGCACACTCACGTAACTGAGCGCACATCTATATTTTACCAAAACATATACATAATGACCCAAGCAGGACGCAGAGGCAGCTGCCACTTAAAGACCAAATAGACCAACAATATAGACCCAATATTTGCTCAAATCAAACAGAGAGGACATTTTCAATTAGTGTGTTAATTAGTGTGTAATATGTTGCTCAGGCTTTAATGTATATTTTTAACAAATTGGTGGCTTTCGGGCTTTGGTTTCTGACAGAAGTCTGGTATGGTGTATGGATGCCGGTGCCAATGGAAGGAGGGATCCTTGCTTCAAATTCAGGATGAAGCTGTCGAAGCAGCAGCTCATCATCGGTCATCTTGCGAATAAAAGCGTTGGCACTTCCTTAGGCATGACCCGCTTCTTGGGTAACTTTTGCTGCAGCCGCCTTCTCCTCGCCATCATCGTCATCATCGTCATCCATCTTATCGTGAGTCTGATCATTGGTAAGCAGCGGCATGCACCTACTGCCCTCAGCCCTCCGAGTTCCCTTCACGTGAGCGATAAAAGATTTCAGTTTTTCCACACTCCGCTTATGGGCCTTCTTAAGGATGCCAACCTCCTTGTTAGCCTTTTCGATTTTGCGGCCACAGCTCCCTGGTTCTTTTGCAGGAGTGCGCGCATGCCCACCAAAAGTGCCCGTACTTCGTCGCTGGTCACGGTTGTTTCACGGTCACGGTCCATGTTTTACTCTTGGGCTTTGGTTGCGGCTTTACCTTTTCCCCAGTAAAGGCGGGTCATGGTTAACAATAAACAAATAATTAAAAAAAATATATATTCATGTACTGGCTATGGCTTACTTTAAAATCTGGCGACTGGTTTTCCTTCTCCCAAGTTCGATTTTCTTTTTCTCTACAATTTTTGTAGATTGCAATTTACTCAATTATTTTCGGAAAATTTGAGCTCGTATGTCTGAGGACACAATTTTTTGTCTTTTGCAGCTGTCAGAAGTTTCTCTTAATTTTCTTTTCAATCAGCGCCTACTTTTCTTAGCTTCTTAGCCGGCTTTTTATCGAAGTCTCCGTTATCGACACAGGATTAGAGGTGCAGAAACATCGATGTTTGCGGACATCGATGTTTTTCGATGTTTAATCAATGGTTTTCAATGTTTAAACAAAAAACATCGATGATAAAAAACGTCGTAGTTGTTCGATGTTTTCATAAACAGAAAAAATAATTTCCTCTAAAAAAAAATTTAAAATGTTCCTTACTTTAGTAAAGTGACAAAAACATCGATGTTTCCCAACAAAACATCGATGTTCCCAAACATTTCAAAAACATCGATTCATAGATGTTTCTCCATCTTTACACATAATCCCTTTGCTCTATTTTATCGACATAAGATTAGCAATGAGGTTTATCATTGTTAACATTAAACAAGAAAGGAAGCCAAACTAGCGGGAAAACAAAAAAGTGGTAGAACAAAAGTTGTTTAGCTTGAGCTGTTTAACAAAATAAAAGTGGTTCCAAGACTCTAAAACAAAAAAATCGTCAGACAAACAGACAAACAACAGGACAAACGTTTTCATTTCGGAAAGGCCGTTAAAATCTAGTTTATTGAATAACTTTTGAACGGAGTATCGGATCGGGATTATTGAGGTGTCATTCGACGCGTATTTGAAGCTAGATCACAACATTAAGAATTTGTTGAGTTTTGCTCCACCGGCCCCAACAGCTACAATATTCAAAATGTTCGATTTTGCACTTTCACTCCCATTTCTCTTGAACTAATCCGTTTTTGAAAAATCGTAGTATGCAGTTTCAAAGAGGTTAACAATACCTTTCGATCATAATATAAATGGTTTCGATCGGACTATTGTAGCAGCTTTTCAGTTCTACGGCTGTCTCCTTGCGCACCACAGTCTCGGTGCTCATCGTCACTACGTGGAGTGCCGTCCACAGTGATAGCTGCCATAGGAATGATCGGAAAATTAATGGAAACAAATTAAAACTTCTCTGTTACGATTTAAGAATTACAGTTTTAGTTTCATTAAGGTCGGACAACTATATCTTATAGCTGCCATAGAAGCGATCGGTTGATTTATACGAAAATGTAAAATGTTATAAAAATTATAAAATATCGGTATTTTTTAAATTTAATTATAATGGATCGACTTAATAATGCACTTATTATTATTATTATTATTGCAGACTTCTTGTTATTTTTCATGCTTGCATAAGATGCCAATTCTAGCGTTTTATATCCCAGATCTTAGTCCAGGACTAACTCGTCAGGAAAGGCCGAGATGTGCAATTTTTAATATCTATTATACATATTATAAGATAAATATATATTATAAGATAAAAACATTGCAATGTGCTTACAATAAAATAAAAGGAAAAAGCTAAATTAAATAGGAAAATTAAACAAAATTCCCACTAGCCCGCTGTTTTCGATTATTTCAGCCAGATTTGGCGGGAAAAAAGCAAAGCTGGCAACACTGCAGCCGCTGCTCTCTCACTCTCTCGGCTTTTGTGAGCGGCCATTCGGCAGCCTTCGGCTCGTTTCGGTTTTCATGAAGCCTATAAATACAAGTGCAAGCAAACCATTCGAAAAAAGTCTAAGCAAGTCAAACGGATATAAAATATAGCCAGATTGCCCGCCACCAGCTATTTTCAATTACTGCTCGAGCAATTGACCTAAGAAAAAAGCCGGATTTGACGGGAAAAAGGCTGAATTGGCTGCAGCCAGCGAATAGCTGCGCATCGCGGCGATCGACCAGGGCCAGAAGATTGCGTACTTCCACTTGCCGAACAACCGCCTCTCGCGACGCGACGCGACGCCGGAAAAGTGCCAGTGATCGATCGATCGATCGTAGATTTTCTAACCCAATTCTAAATCCGATTTCGATTTTCATACCGACCCGACTCTGATTTTTTTTTCTGTTGCCGAGATCAGTGCAAAAAAAATAAAAGTAATAAAGAAAGAAAGAAAGTGCGAAGCGGCTATAATATAAAGTGCAAGTGTGCCAGGATCAGTGGATCAGTGGATCCTAGAATCATTATTTGGAGTAGCTGCTTAAAAAAAAAACACGAAAACATGAAGCCTGCCGCGAATTGAAAGGCAGACGAGCGCAGACGCAAAACAAACGAGTGAAGAAGCGAAAAAGTGAGTGATTTATATACTGCAGAGCAGCACAGAGACAGACAGTCCCAGGTTATTATTTGTGTGCCCACTCCCGGCCTCTCCGATCTCCGATCTCCCATCTTGCATCTTCCATCTCCCATCTCCACATGATGTATGCTATATGCTACATGCTAAATGCTATGTTGTGTTATGGTTTATGGCGCGGGTCGGGTCGGTCGTCTCTCTGTTCTGTTCTGTTCTGTTTCGGAAGCGGCGGCTGATGATCTCCGGACAGGGCCGGTCGGCAATGGGGGGTAGGGGTATGTGGCATGGGGTATGGGGATGCGGACGCAGACACACCGAAATGGAATGAAATTGAATTAAATCAAATGATAAAAAATATAAATCGAGTGTAGAAACAGAGGCGGCCCTCTGTGCTGCCGCAAAAACAAAAAGACACGGCGAAAAAAAAAGAAAATAAAGAGAAGCGAATAAACCGAATCCAAAACCGAAACCAAATCGGAATCGGGATCAAAAACAGAGACAATCATAAACACAGAGGCCCCCAATGTGGCGGACTCGGCTTCAAATACAGATGCAGTTACTGGGCTGTGGCATTGTGAGCTGACAGACAGACATACATTTTCAGCTACACACACATATGTACACACGGCGGAAGGAAAGATTGAAAGGGCAAACTGGCAACGGCGGCGGCATCCGCACTTGTTCCTCCTGCTCTGTAAATAAATAGAGAGAATACGTTGAACTCCCTGCTTACATAACGCTCTGTGCAGAGCAGGGAGCCCAACTCTCGCTCTCCCCCGACATGTCCCATTCCGTCTGTGTAAAAATAAGTTACAGATGCGGATCGAATGCGGATGTGCGGATACGTGCACCCAAAAAAAAAACATCATAGAACCTATACGATTGTTACATGAATTCTATACTCTTGAGTATGAAAAATTTCTTAATAAGATGCTTATTAATTTGATACTACGAAAGTATACATTTTATACTCATCTGCACCAATATTTCATAATAATCACTAACGCGACAAACAGAAAAGCACTAAATTCCAGCTAACGCGATTTGTTATCGAATTTCCGATGTAGGTTCGTATAAAAATAATACTCGAAAATACACAATTGAATCTTTGAATGTAAAAACTATACTTTGTAGTATATATTTGATATTTTTAAGTATAAAATGTATACTAAACTCGTTATACTGCTTGAGTATATTTTTAAGACAACGCGTAGAAAGGTTAAACTCTTGTTTTTTTTTTTGGGTGTGAGTACTTGTACTTCCAGTTTCTTGAAGCTCCGAAAAGGTGATTTATCGAGTCGGAACCACCTCATATGTTGTTCTAGCTGTTGGCTTTGAGCTAAATCAACATTCTGCAGCACACTTGAGTAAACACATTCATTCACTCAAAAGTGGCCATTTGGGAATTTCAGCTAACTGAAAAAGCTCTAAACAATCCCGCTTCAAATTGCTGCTCAAATGCCGCTTGATCAGGTTGCGGTGCTCGGCCTCCTCCTCCTCTTCCTCTCCCTCCCCCCCATCATCGTGATCATCTTTGGTTGTTGTTTTTCCATTAAATTCCCTGCTCTGCTCGCTGTTTGCTGCTAAAAAGTGCTTAATGGTTTTGTCGCGTTTCGGAATTTACACAACCAGAGAAAAAAAAGCATCTAAAAGCACAGAGAGAAAACACAGAAAAACACACAAAAAACAAACAGCAAAAGGCAGAAAACAAAAAAGCCCAACAGCAGCAGCAGATTCAGAATCATAAAATTCGTGAGCATTCAGCTGACAGTTTAATAAATGCGCTGCCCCCCTCTTGCTCTGGCGCACTCATCAGCCCACCATTTGCTGATGCCGCTGATGCTGTAAGTGGGCGGGATGCTGTCAAGATGCCAGAGAGGGACAGAGAGAGAGGAGACTGGAGAGTGGAGACTGGAGAGCAGGGAGGCCGGAGAACGGAGAACGGTGGCTGGAGAATTCCTCAAGAAATCCGAGAGTCACTGACGACACTTTGCAATTTTGGGGTATTATTGCTGGCAAAACTATGATCGCCTAAGTTTTTTAGACTTATAGGTTATGGGATCACCCTTAAAAAACATTAAATAAATATGCTGTAGCAGGTCTTAGCCTTGGGTTCATTGGGGGAGAGCTGTAAAAACATGGATAGTGCTCCTACTCGATATTTTCGATAGTGATAGTCCAAACCATCGATACTATCGATACTACCGACAAAATAAAATGGGTTAAAAAATGTTATTTTGCTTAAAATAACAGATAAAATTACATAATTAAAATAAGATTTTTACATAAAATCTTTTATAAATTATGTAATTTTATCTTTATCTCTACAAAATCAAAAAAATTAAAGAAGTTCAATCACATTACAGTTTATATAAAATTTATATAAGGATAGTTTTTGATATTACTGATTAAAAATTAAATAAACTAATAATTTATGACTATAATTACTTTTATATTATATTTCTTGGCAAAAACTTGTACATTTAATACGAATTCACTGATTTGCGCATGGTATCGTGGTGGTGGTAAAAAACAATCGATGATGCACAGCACCATCGATAATATCGATAGTATTGTCGATAGTTTTACAGCTCTACATTGGGGGGCACAGAGGCATCTGCTTAAGGGGATCCTTTCTAGCTTTTATTCATAGAGCTCTTCAAGTTTAACCGGCTGTTAATCCCGTTGACCTGGTTCCATTGGCTTCCCAGTCAGACCTCTTCCCTTTTCACCACCAATCTCCGCCTGCTGCTGCTACAGTTTACATTTCCTTTGATGTGCTTTGCATTTTAGGTCGCGAGTTAAAAATACGCGAATCTGTCTTCTCCTAGGCTGATTTTCTTTTGGCAGCACGATCCCTACCTCTCTGCTGTCCCAGATGCGGCCTGTCCCGGGGTTTTCCCTTTTCCCTAACCCATTTTGGTGGGCTGCACGCGCGCTCCTCCAGCCGGGAGACACAGCTTTCGCCTCCTCCTCTGGCTTCTTCTGGGGCAGTCGCCTCTCAGCCTCAATTAGTGCAGCATAAGAGGAAAAAGCGCAACATGATATAAATTGCTGTCACCGTCAGTTGTCAGACAGCGCCGACAACACAACACACCAACACACCCAAGGCAGGGCACAGCACGAGCTGCAACAACAAGTATCTTATGGATACACGCCCGCTGCTGAGCTGACATAATAATCCCAGAAAGTCTCCACATCAGCACTTGGCCAGAAGCCGTCGCACATGGTCTAAAATTGTGCCCCTCGTCCGCCGATCTCCGCCAGCGTTTGGCTGTCACTCAAGCTGTCCGAGAACGATGTTTGCAGCCATGATCCACATTCGGTTGGGCAATCCCAAATGAGTATCCCCATGCGTTAATAATTCAGATCACGATCGCAGAACTATATAGACGGGATCTCGACCAAAACTAGAGTAGAGAGAAAGCACATGGCTACCGGGGGACTGGCAAACCGGAACCATTATGCCGTCGGACAGGTTGCGTGGTCAAAGAAATCGCCGGGAAATATATAGCCTCTAATCAGCATAATGAAACGAGCTTTTAATGAGGAGCAGAGGCAGGGAGGAAGTGCTCCTTCTAGGGGCGTTCGGCTTCCGATTAGAAATTCATTTGAAAAAATAGTCGTAAAGTCAGCACCGATCACTGGCTGTAACCTCATGTTGCTCATGCTAATGAGCTTGTCGTGGCCCCATCCACTCCTCACTTTTAAACTTGCTCAATTGTCAATTGATCGCCAATTCCAATTTCACTCGATCGAATCCATCCGCTGGTGGAACCGAAACCGAATCCGAGTCCGAGTCCGAGTCCGAACCCGAACCCGAACCCGCACTTGTTTCTCCCCTTCCCTCTATACATTCCCCTGGTTGGATCGGTGGACGGAACCCCACCCGCTGTTATGGTGACGGTGGCCATAATGGTTGACTTTAATTAAATATTTCTTCTTCCTGTTGTTGTTTCCCTCGTTTGCGTTCCTTCTATGGCATGGCCATGGCGACGGGCCCTACCCCAACCCCAACCCCAGTCCCAATCCCAGTCCCAGTCCAAATCCCAGTCCCAACCCCAATCCCTAACCCCCTACCTTCCGCTGCCCGCTTCCCAGTTCATGACAAGTGCACGACCTCTCTCTCTGCGATTGTGGCTCTGCTCAGAGAGCCGCGATTTTCCAGGGAAACCCATAGGCTCAGAGGGTCTTTAGGGACACACTTCTTCGCGGAAAGCCAAAGGCTTGGGAGCGGAAGTGTCTTCCACTTGGCTTGGCCGTCGCGTTTGCCGCATAAATAATAATCGCTGTCTATAATAGTTTCGTTGTTGATGAGCCAAGGAATCGGAATCGAAGTGAAGTGAGGACAGGGAGACAGAGCAAGAGGATGAGCATTGAACCCTAGCAGGGAGCAGGGAGCAGGGAGCAGGGAGCCCATGGAGCATGAACAGTCGGTGGTCGGTGGTCGGTGGATGGGAGCTACCCCAGCCAGCACCCATTGCCATTAAAGTTGATTGCAAACTGTACGCATTTATGATCACTATGATCGCCATGGCGATGATGATGATGATGATGATGATGATGAGGGAGATGGCGTCGTATTATCAGCGGCAAAATTAGCATGACTATGACCGTTTGCCGTTTATTAGTTTGCCGTTGCGCGAATTATTTTGATGCGCGCCACTGATAGAAGGAGGGCTCTCTCCCCGCCGGGCAATGGGAGAAGAGATGGCTTCTGGTCTCCAGCTGGGTCCCAGTTGTTCCCAGTTTCCCATGGGAAAGTGCAGACAAACATAAAACCGATGCCTTTTCTTCTTGCAGAATGATGCCGCCAAGACTGCCAGGCAGCCCAGCGGAGATGGAGGACATGGAGTTGGATGAGATGGCGCACTGCACCACGAACACAATGTTTCACAAGCGGCGGCGAAGGCGACACCACCGGCTGGAAGCCACATCGGGTCTGGCCGGGTTGCTGCTGCCGCTGCTGCTCCTGGTACTAGTCACAGCCTCCTCGCCCGCCTCCGCCGATGACACAGGTGTGTCAGCACCCGATCTTCCCGCCGGCACCGCCATCAGCGCCTCCAGCTCCTCCTCCTCGCCCTGCGCCCCGCAACAGTGGTGGGACTCGCAGCGCGACCGGTGCACGGCCTGTACTCGCTGCCAGGGCGAGATGATACCGCTGCGTCCCTGCCAGCTGCACACGGACACCATCTGTGGCTCCATCTACGACCTCAAGATCGACTGGGTCGTTCTGGCCAAGACGGAGCCCAACTGGAAGGAGGTAAGTGCGAGGCCAGACTCTCAACTCTTTCTTATCCCGTTGCTGATCCCTCAACTCCCCTGCAGCGCCGAAAGTCCTCCGAGTACGAGCACTTCGAGCCCCACAACGTGGCCCCTCTGCAGCATTTGAGTCACGAGCAACTGCAGCAACTGCACGAGGAGGCGGCCGCCGCCTGGGCGCTGGACTGGCAGACCGGCGTCCTCTACGTGGCCGTGCTCACCTGCCTGGTCTTCTTCTCGGTCGCCGCCTGCATACTCATCCACCACATGCGCCAGTGGCGCCGCATGGAGCGACGCCTCGATCAGGGTGAGTCTCATTATAATATGGATTTTTGTAAACCTATATTGATTATGCCAAGCTCAAGCTGATCTTCTTTTCCCACCCCCTAAGGGCTTGATCTTGGCCCAAACTTAGCCGGGTGTGTAGCTTTCACAAAGAGCTTTGGTTGGCTTTCACACGCTCCGCGTTTCACCTGCCTGAAGGCATCCCTCCTCATTCGGGCTAATTACAGATTCAGAGCGCGTCGCATGGCCATTGGCCAAGGGCCCAGTCCCAATCCCAATCCCAGTCCCAAATCCAACCCCTGCTGCCTGCTTGGCATGCCCGACCAGCAGTCACCTGCTGCTTTGATTGATCCCGGCCCTAAGAAGCATACCCAAAGCATACATATTTATAAGGCGACGGGCCCAGAACACGACACTTTGATGTATGGGAATCTCTGCCCGGCATCGCCAAAGAGGTCTCGGTCGCCAAGCTGCCATAGCTGCACGAGCTGATCGGAGCTCCAGGGCATACTAAACTGGCACTTGGAGTAAATGTCCAAATATTTGGCAATGCCACTTGGCAGTCACTGTGCATCCGCGAGTCCCGTGCTCCGCTAAATGGAGCATATCCCAAGGAGATGGGCTTGTGTGTGTGGGATCTCTCTCTGTCCCATCTAAAGCGATCCGTGCCTTTGGGAAAGTCTGCTCCCAGACGCGGGCCACATGTTGCCGTCGAAAAAAAGAATAGAAATCGAAACTAAATGGGAAACTAACCGAAAGCCTGCTTCACTCTGGCTGATAGGAATAAAGAATAAAGAGAGCCTATAACTCCAAAGATCTCATCCCCATTTAGGTATAAACCAAACAGGTTCAGACATTGTTTTGATAATATTAATAATGATTTAAGATTTATAATATAATCAAATAAATGTCTGAACCTGTTTGAATTTTTCCTATATGGGGATGAGATCGTCAGAGTTACAGGCTCTAACCTTACCTGCAACAGATAGACCCCTAAACTGTGAGTTAAGTTGTCTAGATCGATTCTTCTGGTGATGCCTCTACTGTTTCCTTCGAAGATCTATGCTCTGCTTTGATAGGAATGTTTTCTGGTGCTTGTAATCATTATTTAGAACGTGTCAACATTCCACGTTCCATGAGTTCCCCAATGCAGCGTGAAAAATTTATGGAGCTGCAGCTGAAAATTCAAAGGGAGTTGTCTAGATCAATTCTTCTGGTGATGCCTCTACTGTTTCCTTCGAAGATCTATGCTATGTTTTGATGGGAATGTTTTCTGGTGCTTGTAATGATTATTTAGAACGTGTCAACATCCCACGTTCCCTGAGTTCCCCAATGCAGCGTGAAATATTTATGGAGCTGCAGCTGAATATTCAAAGGAGGCGGGGACCTGGGAAAACGGGGAAATGCGCAGCCGGAAGTGAATATCCGCGGCCAGGTAGCAGTCGCCATCCTCTCCTTCCAACTCAAGGACAAGCGGATGTTTGTCGAAATTCCGAAATCATGTCACACAAGCGCATAGCTCGGATGGGGGGAAAACATGTTTTCCCTGCGGCAGGAAATGCCCGGAAGAGGGATGGATTTTCTTGTTTTTCCGTTGTCTATTTTATGTTTTCTGATTTTCTGATTTTCGGCGGCGATCATCGACAGATTTAAATGTTAAATGGTGTGACAGCGTCGGTAAAAAGGGGCACAGGCAGCCGTGCACTTGAGGCGGAGTTTCCCCGATAATGGTTGTGTTCCCCACTCCACACACACACACACTGCTTCCGCCCGGAGAAGGGACCTATAAATAGGCGTCGTCTATATCTGTGCCCTTATATATATATGAGAATATATATCGGGAGTGATTGAACATCGACCAGCTGCCGAGAGGGAAAGGCTGGAGCAGGAAACTGTTCGTTCCTCGCGTAGCTCGAGTCGGCGTTCAAGCGCATCATTGACAATCGCAGGGATGCCCCCTCAGAGCACCTCAGCTCCAGCCATCCCCAAGGGTATCTGCAATTTGGCACGCGCTGATGGCTCATGGCTTCCTTCAACTTGTCAGAGGAATCCGCACACGCAGGCAGGGGCGATAAATTCAGCAGCCAAGATCTTGGAGGAGGAGGAATGCCAGCAGCCGTTGGAGAAAATGTTTGCAGGTCGTATATTTTCCCTCCTCTCAATGTTTTTCGCGCCACACAGCAGCCCATTTCCATAAATAGATCGGAAGATGCGGCTCCGGAGATTGGCAGATCTGTGCAACGTTGCCATTCATCGATTCCAACTCCTCCAGCAACTCCCCCTCCGATTGTGTCCCAGTTTGAGAAGCTCTTTTGCTTCCTGGACTTGGATTTTCCGTGGAAACCTCAGAGGCCCAATCGCAACACAAAGACACCTACTCATGCCAGAGGAGATTGCACATGTGGCCGGAAAATGGGGCGGGGAGAAAAACAAATATAAATCCAATTGAACTGCGCAAATTTGAGAATTGGAAAATACATTGGTGTATCGGAAAAATTGGAAAATAGCTACTGAGGCTGCTGCTGCTGCTTGGCCTCGCGTGGCTTTCCTCCTGCGCCATTGTTTTTATTTCTATTTCCAAGAGATTTTATTGTTCCCGCCCCGAATTGTTTATAATAAAATGCGATGAACGATGGACGAAGAGAAGACGCACATCACGCCAACGGCAACGGCGGCGGCGGCGGCGGCGGCGGCGGCTTCTCTCTTGGGCAATGGAACTTAATTTTCCTTTTCATTTTCATTGGTGTTTTTCTTCGTTTTTTTTTTTTTTTTNTTTTTTTTTTTTTTTTTCGTGTGCCGCGGCAGTTTATAAATAAATGATAAATTATCTGCTGCTGCTGGCCTCGATTGCCGGCCACTGCGGAGGAGCGGAGCGAGCGGCGGCGCCTCTTGTTTACAATTCGCAACTCGTCCGGAGCTGTTTCCTGTGGCACCCAATAAACATATCGATCGGAAATACGAAATACGAAATACGAAATTCTGAAATCAGAATTCTGAGTTTTGAAATCCGAAGGCCCTTTCCGCGCACAAAGATGCTACGAACTTGGGTCTAGCCTGAGGTACTATACCTCTGTGCCCATTATTAGTCATCGATCTCAAGCATTTTTCTTTCGAAGAAGAAAGCAAGAAAATTAAGTTTGTAGCTGGAAATAAGATCCATTATCTCGGGAATATTTTTAATTATTTCAGATCTTTGAATAAACGGAAAGAACTTACAAGAGCGGTCTCTCTATGAGTACAGATTCTCTTGTAATTAGGCTTAATTTTAATCGAAGAGAAACAAGTAGGGAAGTTACAGTCCAGTGTGACCGACTGTGAGATACCTGGTACCCAAAGCATTGTAGCTAAAATTAAATAACACATCAACATGGAACAAAGAAAATGTTGACATTTGAGAATAAATGTAGCTAGGAACGTGTTGACCAACACCTAAAAATGACAAATGTTTAGCAACACGCACGTGCGCTTTCAACATAGAAGAAGAAGAATCATACATAAAAACTTTATTGTTTAATAACTTCCATCCGGTTCTACTCAAATTTACAGAAGACGTCCGCAGAAATGCACAAATGTATTTATTTCATATTTATTTTAAACCGAAAATCAAGACAATAGCTTAGTTTTAACTTTTATATGATTTTCGAGGGCTGTAGTAGGCATGGCCAAATGTTCAAACAAACTTAAACTGCGTGCAAAAGATTAGAATGTTGTCTCAAAATTTGGTAGCTCTAGCTCTTATAGTCTCTGAGGTCTAGATCAACTCGGCTGGTGATGCTGATCAAAAATATATAATATACCCCTGTACTCTTTGGTTACCGGGTATAAAAATGCATAACTCTCTCAGAGTGCAACTAAATAAACTCTCGCTCGCTTCCGAGTGGAATTCTAAAAGCTGGTGTTGCTGCCTTGCTTGTTCATTGTAGGCAAAGTGTGGAAAGAGCGATAGAGATACAGGGCCCACTCATACATATGTATAAGCATAAAGATCTTTCCGAAAGGAAGCCAAAATTGCTTTCACAAACGAAGAGAGAGCGAATTTTAGCGGTTATATCGATTCTCTTTCGATTTCTGATTTATTTTAAAAGCTTTAAGATCTAGAAACCCCTTCAAAATGCATCACTTAATACCTTCCCTTTTCCATCTTTTGCAGATGTGGAAGAACTGTCGACAAAGTTGATGGCCAAACTGGCCGAGGTGCAGAGTCTGGATGGCGGCACGTTCTTCATTGGCAATGCGGACGCCTTGCGGGGACTGCCCAACTCGGCCGTGGTGACGGCCACCTCGGCGTCAGTTGTTGCCTCGCATGCAGCGGCGGCGTCGCAGTCGGGAATCTTCCAGCCGCAACACGTGCTGCTGCCTGGTAAGTGATCCAGATGCCCAAAAGGCATCGATTCGTAGCCACTTGAAGAGCCCGGCAGGGAACCAGGCGCAGCGGGAGAGACGCCCCTTAGAGGAATCTCAAGGGATGGGTCTCAGGGAGAGGGCGGGAAATTAGCATAGAACTAATGGGATTTGGCAGGCCTTTTTTACTAGGTTCCCTATAGGGATTAAGTAGTGCCTTTTCCCTTTTTCGAGCCAAACTCATGTCCTGCTTTCTTCCTTCTCCCATTGCAGAGAAGCGCGGCAAGCACCAGGAGCGACGCATCCTCAAGGCGATCCAGCCGGGCAACGTGTACATCGAGGAGAGCAACGTGCCACCTGGCGGCTTCGGTCACGGCGTGGGCATGGGCATGGGCTTCCGAGGTGCTCCTGGCCACAAGAACTAAGCAGAGAACATACTTAAGGACTAAGGAATAAGTAAGAGGAGCCAGCAACACCGGACGATTGAAAACACTTTGTACATACAGCCGCTTAGAAAGGGAACCGAAACTATTATTATTTTTGATATATATACATATTATATGATATTATTAATCTTATTCTAATTATTACGACCTTTTTTTTGTCCTACCATATAATTCAAATCGTTATGTTGACTTGTTTGTAGTTGGGGGAATCCCCATCGAGGCGGCGGCGGCAGGATGTTTTGTACATAGGGATGCGAGGGGAGGCACGATTATATGATTATGCTATATATATACATACATATATGATTATCAATTTTTCTACTTAATGTAAATACTAAGGCGAATACGAACGCAAACGCGAACGCTACGTAACGTAACGATAACGGAATGGAGCCAAAGCCAGGCAATATCGGCAGCATATCAGCCTACTATATATGGACCTTATATAGAGGCGCGTATTGTTAACACACCCCCCATATCCACAACCAACACACACACAACACACAACACATAACCAAGTTAAAATATCAAGCATTTTCCGGCTTAAAATCGATTTAATTGTAATTGCTAATAATAGAACTACTTATAATAACGATTAAGTAATAAATAACTATAATGTTAGGGCGAAATGTTTATGTTCTAAGTGCTACTATCAGTGTGCAACGAGAATAAAAAGTTCTATGAATACAAGAGGTGTTTTTTGTTGCGGGTTATTTCTTCTTTGCATATTTTCTTAATTTTTAATTTCTTGTTTCTAAAGAGAGTGCTGAAGCCTCATCAGTAACCACCACACTATTCTAAAGCGTCTATATCAGGGAGCGTTCTATACACTGTGCATAGGATACAATTTTGGCACATGTACACTGTAAGCGGTTCGTGTTTGTTCGGGATTCTGTTAGCTTTGGGGCTATGTAAAAACGACTTCGTATAAATATGTGCAGTGCTGACTGGCACCAGAATGTCTGCAGTCACAGCATCGTAATGGAAGTGTCGCCACGAAGCCATATTCTCCCTGGGATACATCCAAGCACATGCACCTTTGCAGCATGTCTAATTGCGTGTCTGGTGGAGATCTCTGCGGGAACGGGATGCGGGGGAGCACACACAACTAATGGGAACGGCAAACGCGGGCCAGGAAACGTATTTCAGTGGAAATGGAAATGGAAATGAAAATGAAAATGGAAATAGGCAGCCCGTCCTCCGTGGCTCTGCCTCCTCCTCCTCCGCCTTGAGATCGTTGGGTGCATTTTTCATTTAGAATTTGCATTTTACGAGAATTGTCTCCAAGTTAACATTGAAAATGGCCAGCGACCGACGACCGACGACCGACAACGATGTGGATGTGCTTGTCGATGTCGATGTCGAATGCCTTTGCATTTATTAATGCTGCTTGCTTTGCAGTTACACAATCTTAAACGATTGCCGGGGGCTAACTACGTACAACAATGTGTTTGCCATTATTGCCGCCACTAATTCCCAATGAAATCCGACTGCGAAACGAGCAAAACATTTCCAATGAAAAGCAAATTCCCCCCGATCCCAATCCCAGCCAATCCATTGACCATTCCGCTCACGAAACGCGAGAGTTTCTGATTGGAGATTGCTGGATTCCGTCCATGGGTCCCCGGCGGGCTCGGACCAGCCATGGGCTTGATGGCCTGGTCAGCAGAAATTAATTAGCCGCGACGTGGCATAAATTAGCAACTGGCCGAACAGAGCAAGCCGGGCAGGAGCAGAAGCCAAGAGCGAAGAGTTCAGAGTCTAGTGGCGAGATTGGAAAAGAGAATTTCCTAATTTTCCAAACTAAACGAGCAAAGGATCCCGAATTTAGATATAATTTTAGCCGGGCACCCATAGGATACATAAGTAAAATTTATAGTACAATCCAATGATAAACATTAGAGTTATTAGACAATAAAGATGCAGCCTTATATATCCATCTAGCTCGCACTCATCCCAGGTGGTTAGTCAAGTCTCGAACAGTGGTATCTTTTAACACTTTTGGTCAAATTTTACATCTAAATATACTGAATCCTTTGACTTCGATCTCTTTGACTTAATTAACTTAATTTTTGTTCCAGATTGGCACCTACTTTCACAAATCTACCGATCTATGCATATACCAACTCAATCCCTTATATGTTTGATTACTCATGAATTTTAAGAAATATTTCATAACGATATGGGGAATAACATCCTTAATATCTGAATACTTATTACCCATTCTTATTAGCTAAACATACGATTTCTTAGTAAAAATGGAAAGAATTAGATTTTTGTATACGCTAAAATATATTTGAAATCGATTAACATTGAAGATTTTCAGACTTATCTATCGGTCAATTTACGCTCGATAACTCATTAAGTATACTTTGATCGATAACTTGGTAAAAATTAAAATAATCAAAGTTTTAAATACTTTTATATGCAAAAATCGATTTTAAATCGATTAGCATAAAAGATTTTCAGACTTATCTATCGGACAAATTACGCTCGATAACTCATTAAGTATACCTCGATCGATATCTTAATAAAAATGGAAAGAATTAATATTTTAGATATTTTTGTATGCAAAAATCGATTTTAAATAGATTAACATTAAAAATTTTCAGATTTATCTATCGGACAAATTACGCTCTATAACTCATTAAGTATACTTTGATATATATTTTAGTAAAAATGGAAAGAATCCAAGTTTTAGATATTTTTATATGCAAAAATCGATTAACATTGTAGATTTTCAGACATACATATCTATCGGACAAATTACGCTCTATAACTCATTAAGTATACTTTGATCCTTAATCTTAAACTACCTGGTCAACTAATCCAATTTTTTGTTAGTATTCACCAAGAACTCTCAGAGAATGCCTTCAATTGTTCAAACTTAAGAATTGATTTGATTTTCATTTTTCTCGATCTTTGATCTGAACTTAAAAAGAACCTATAGATGTGCCAAACATGTTGAATGCTTTTAATCTACTTCATCGCATCCTCAATAACTCAGTAGTAAAGTGATTCAAAGGGATATCCGCTTTAACGCCCCAACTCCAAGTCCGCCGATATCCAGCTGGCGCCGTCAGTTCCGATTTCAGTTTCCCAGCTGAGATGTGATACCAAGATGCTGTGGCACATGCTAAGCCCATTTGTGGTATTTTTAATATGCAGCAGGGAACCAGTAGAACACTCAGAGAAATCGTCTCGTGATTAAGGAGATTTTAAATTTTTTTTTAGTCAGAAGATTGCATCACAGTGAATAACTCATATCCGACACCGTTAATATATATATATTCTTGTTCCTTCTGCAAGTTAGCTTCCTTTATTATTTAAAATTAATTTATATATGTATAATTTAATTTAATTTAATTTAGAGTCTTTTATGTGAATAAATATAGTTTTGTATTATTATTTAGGGCTATAAAGATGCCGAACTGCTGCAAGACATGTGGTTGTGGCCAGCATCAGGTTCAATATTATTCCTTTTACTTGAAGCAAATTCGAAACCTCCAAAGAATTAATTTTCAGTGTTCCAGGGACCGAGCAGCGGAAGAGGCGACGGCTGCCCTGTCGCAGCTGCTCGAGATGCACTTGAGCCCGATGGATCGTAAAAAGCCGGGGCGGAAGGAAGTGGCCATTAGCCGGGAGAGGCATCTCCAGATAGCAGATAGCAGAAGCAGATACAAGATACTAGCTACCAGATACTAGATGCACTCGTCCACAGGCCCTGTGGTGGTGTCGGAAATTAATTGGCAATTGCTGGGGGACGTGATGGCCAATTGCTCAATGAATCAAAAATAGCGCCACGAGCTTAGGCGGAGGAGAACTCTGGCGGGGATTGGACATTTGATTTGCTTCGGAATGCGCACGTCGCTCGCTTTTGTGGCTTTCTGGCACTTGGCCATCGGGCGAGCTGTCCAAATGTGGTCAGCAGCGCGATTGATACGCTTTGCAGGGGCCCCCTTTTTGGACTTCGGTGTTTCGGACTGAATGGTGATTGCGGGGGCGCTTTTGGCCCGCTTCCGTTGGCCAAGAAACGCGCAGTCCGCGGGCGGAAATGCGAAACGAAAATTGCAAAACGATCCGCTGGAAAAAAAAAATAGGGGGGAAAACGTGAACAGCAGACGAGGGCAATTGATGGGAAAACCATGGGAAAACCAAACAAACACCAGGCCGACAGGAAGTGAGTTTTTCCTGCCGGAAGTTCTGCTGCCAAAGAGAGATCGAGATGTTTTGCGGGAGCTGAAATCCGATGGGTTTTCCAAGCACACGAGCTTTCCCGGAAAATGGTTCGGTTGCCTGCTAACCGAGTCCTGCACCGAACTGAGCTACAGATGGCGTTCTTATAAAACATTGATTTTATAAGAGTTTTCCTAGAGTTTTCCACAATAATAAAGAAAAGCCTCTCGATGATAATCAGAGATCGAAAGAGAAAAAAGGTAAACGTTGAGATCCACTTATTCCGAACTCGTTAAAAATAATATTCAAGGAATCATTTTAGAGATATTCGCGAAAGAGAGTTATTATTGAATTTTCTCTATGAGAAATAAATTTCTGAATCTAGTATTCCAGGTCACCAGGACTACTAGACCAAAATTCCAATTTTTTGAACTTTTCCTGCTCATAACCGACCAAGTAGGCCTTGATTGTTGCTTCCGTATGATCCAGGTCTCGTTATATCCAAGTTAGTTCATAGCATATCCATTGCTAGCCGGGCACGCATCGTATTCCGAGCTGAACAATTATTTTTCAAATATTTTCCCAAATTTTTATCTAAAAAGAATTATCACAAAAAGTTTTCATTGCTTACCTTGCAAGCAAGGCAATCGGTCGTGGAAAAATATTGAAAAGTTTTCTACCAAAATTTCGTTGAGAAAAGTTCGCCTTCTGTTGAATCCGTTTGATCGATTTCGTTTTTGTTAAATAATATTGATGGATCCTAAGAAGATGAAGCCAGCAGGCGTCAATAAGGACACTCCTTATCCAGAGATGGAACTCGATGTACCGACCGCTTTAGAGGATTTGGACATACGCATGATCTTGGCTTCGGCTCCAGAAGAAGACAAGGAGAAGCTCCAGGAGAAGCTCATGGAGGAGAAGATGCTCAAGGAGCAGCTCATGGAGAAGCTCAAGGAGAAGCTCAAGGGGAAGAAGGAGGATAAGGAAGAGAAGGAAAATGAGGAGGAAATGGAGGAGGAAACTGAGATAATCGCATACGAGTTCGGATTGGAGGCCTTGTTCAACCCGAAACGCTTACATCCTCGCGTTGAGGCTCTGATCTACTGGCGCGATATAGAGAAGTCTGGCTTGGTCTTTGTTCCCGGCCTGATTGCCCTGATGGCCTTCGCCCAATTCTCGACCATCGGCCTCCTCTCCTCCTTGCTGCTGGTCGCCTTGCTCGGCTCCTTTGCCTTGCGCGTCTACGCATCCGTGATGCAGGTCATCAACGCTCCCGAAGGGGGCGGAGATCAAAAGATCAAGGAGTGTCTGGAGCTAGATTTGACGGTGTCGCAGGAGCGCGTCCAGCACTTGACCGGCGCGGCCGTAGATCGCATCAATAACTTTATCGCCCAGTTGAAGCGCCTGTTCTTGTTTGAAGATCTCTTCGAATCGTTCAACTTTGGCATCACCCTGGGATTCCTATCCATCATTGGTCGCCTATTCAATGGCATGACTCTGGTTATCCTGGGTAAGCTTGGCACAGAGTCGCACGCTCCTTTGATATCCGATTAATCCCCGTATCTGCACAGCCTTTATCTTTGTATTCACCTTGCCCAAAATCTACGAGACCAATAAGGAGGTCATCGATGCTCAATTGGATTTGGTACGCGTCAAGTTGGCCCAGGTGATTGAACAGTAAGTGTGGATGCTTCAGAATGTATCAGAGCTCCCAACTAAGTGATTTCTTCCTTGCAGGATCCGCGGGGTCGCTCACAATGACAGCAACGTGGTGGCTATTCCTGAAGACGACGAGTAAAGAGTTGGCCCTTGCGCCCTCAAATACAAATAAACAAAAAAACACGTTTATAGAGCATTATCTGCAGCGTTTTAATGCTCATCCCCAATCACAATTATCCAAATTTGTTAATGTTGTAATAAATAACTGCCAGCGCCTATGGCGTTATTACTTAAAATGGTTAATGCTTGTTTAAAACTATTTTAAATCTATTAAGGGGGGGTAGGGTTAATTCGGTGCAAAACTGGCCATATGCATTAGTAAAAGGATAATTGTTCGGAGGTATCACCGTGGAGTTTTTCTTTTTTAATTTAAGAGCAATTTTTTTATATTTTTTTTCTTGAAAACATCAGGGGCGAAAGTGGGCGTGGACAAATTTTAAAACAAACTTGATCTGCGTGCAACAAATTCCAAAGTTGTCACCAAATTTGGTAACTCTAGCTCTTATAGTCTCTGAGATCTGTTGTTTCACACGGACGGACAGACGGACAGACGGACAGACGGACATGGCTAAATCGACTCGGCTGGTGACGCTGATCAAGAATATATATACTTTATAGGGTCGGAGATATATCCTTCCGTCTGTTACATACATTCTCGGTTGGCACTAAGTTATAATACCCTTGTGCCCTATGGGTGACGGGTATAAAAAGCATCTTTTCATTAAGAAAATGTAGAAGCTATTAGATGTGACAATCTCTGGCAATTTTATCTCAGTTCTGTCAAAATTAGGTTAACAGTTGTCGAAGCATACTTAGTATGAAAATGGCGCTTCATATGTAACATATGTAATGGCCCAGTTGTCTAAGCAGCCGGTGCATCTACATTTTGCAAAATTGGCACGAGCTCAATCCCACACAAAACCGAAATATTTTCTGTTTTATATTTGTATTCTACAATTTTTTTCTAGTTGTTCTCCGGGTATAATAAGAAAGGAAAAAGGAAGAAATGCAAAAAAAATAGAGGAAACAAAAATAATAAAAAGTTTTGGCGAGGTCGGGGCTCGAACCCACGACCTAGACGGCTACAGGCTACTCATCAGCGCCTTAGGGGGGGTTTTAAAATTCGAACCTTATTGCTAATATCTCCCATGTTTATCATCCGATTTTACTAAAATTTTCAGGAAACGTACGCTCTATTTTATTCATTTTTTGTATTTATTAACTTTTACCCGAAAAAAACGAGTATAGCTTATTTAACATTTTTTATGATTTTTAAGGGCGGAAGTGGGCGTGGCCAAATTTTAAAACAAACTTGATCTGCGTGCAACAGATTCCAGTGTTGTCACCAAATTTG
>VNJZ01002685.1:0-32625 GCA_008042795.1 Drosophila asahinai | reverse complement strand
CAAATATAAACGAAGGATATAGAAATGCTAAAAACTGTTTGATAACATCCTAAAGTAATGTTTAAGACCAAAAATCTTAAGAAAAGTTTAGTAAATTTAATCATAAAAAAAAATTTATCTGACACTACTATTATTTTGACTGCGCCAAAAACGTGCTAAATTGGGAAATAATGCAAAATAAAATAGAAAGAGATGTGATAAGACGACATCACTTCATATACTGGAAGAGCAGATATTGGTAATTACTAATATGAAGAAATGAATTGGATTCGTCAACCCATTGGGAAGATACAGCCGAAAAACTTTTCACTAGACCAGCACTACTATTATTTTGACCGCAACTGTATGTAAAAAAGGGAGAAGCGAAGGCCACAGTCGCAGAAATGTTGGAAAAAGTATCAAATAAACTTTGGCGTTTTTGGGCTAACACCTGGTCAGGTGAGAATGAGAGTGATGAATTTGATTGCCGAACTTTTTTTGGGGTCAGCGAAAAAGGTAAGTATTTGAGTGGGTCACATTGAGACCGACCCAAAAAGGCAGAGAATATTATTTTAATGATTTGGGTGAGGAGAATTTCCTGTGGTAACATATCTAATTTTTGTTTGGCTTTTTTTTGTGAATTAAAATGAACGAATTTGATCTATTTTACCCCAAAGATGTTAGTTTTGAACCAAAATATTAGTGATGATAAATTAGAAATATAGAAATAAAAGAAATAATAAATTAGAAAAAGCGTTTAGAAAATAATAATAAGATTCTAATATTTCTGTAACGCTAAAATAAATAAGCTAGTTTAGAAACGTTCATTGCATTTGATAAAAACCTGAAATCTTAAAAAAAAAAATGCATATAATCATTAAAATATTTTTGGAAACCCCTTAGAAACCTAATATCTTCATAAAAAAATTATATAATCACTTAAATATTTTTTGAAACCCCTTAGAAATCCACATTTTGAAATATTATTAATTAAGTTCATTATCCAAATATTTTCGTTTTGCCATTCATTTTTCGTTTTTGAATTTCGGCGGCAAACCGAGAGAGAATCCACTTCATATCCCTTAGTCCAAGGGCAACGCATCGTTCAACTCGACTGACACTTTCGTTAGCCATTCGGAAAAATAAACCCTTTCCCTTTAGGTGAAAACCTACTCATTTCATGGCACATTAAATATTTATCCCCGAAAAATGTTTGACCCGAGCCGCATATTTGTGGCTTTCCAGTAATTTTTGGGTGCATTTTTGTGTGCGTTTTCATTAAATATATGAGAGTGTATAATATTTGCATGTAAATGTGGAGTGTGTGTTTTAGTCAAGTGCAGGGAATATTATGTGCATAAAAAAATGTTTATAATGAACATAGCCAAAAAAAGAAGAGCAAAAGGGGGCCACAAATCTAGAGCAGCTAGAGCAGAGATGCCGCAGCTTTTTTCTCCCCACTTTCTGCGGCCATTTTCCAGTGACATTCAATTTTCGAAATTGAAAATGTTGCGCGGCGGAACCCACAACATTGTGTCGGGTCATGGTGGTTAAACCATTTTCTGTTTGCTGATTTCCAACCAGCACGGCGGCGGCAACTTTTATGCTGCCATTATAATTAGGCTCAAATTGCAGCACTTTGCTTTGCATTTTAATTACTCAACAACGGCTCGAGAGCCGAGAGCCGAGAGCCGAGAGAGCGGTGGGAAGAAGCAAGGCATCTCGGAAATGTTGCACAATTTTCAAGCGAGAGTGAAAGCGCCGGCGAGGGGAGCTAACAAGTTGCTGTTTCTTGTCATGGGGCCTCTGCCTGCCTGCCAGGCTGCCAGCCTGTCCTTCTGTCACTACCAAAAACCTCCAGCTCTGGCGCCTGCTCCTGCTGCCATGCCCCCGCTCGAGAGTCGTCAGGGATAGCATTTCAAGCAAAGTATTTAATTTCCACATCATACACACGGCCGCCCAGGCAAACAATGGATGGGGGCGAAAACATAAAATGTGTGCCAAGGCGAAGGCTGCTGGCTGTTTGGTCCATTCAACTCAACTGACTGAAGGCACAGCGAGAAATATACAATATCCCTCTGAATAAAAAAAAATTATTTACGGAAGGATTTTGCGAAATAAATTGAATGAGGTTTATCTTAAAATGAACCTAGCACTTTTTCTGTTTCACAAATTATTCATATTCTTTTTTTTACATATTTATTCAAATCAATAATATATTGAGGATTGATTCGATAATGTCAGCGACATTTTGATTTATTTAAATTTTCGATATTTCTTGCTATACCATATTTTTGACAAAAGGCATATGCCCAGAATCTTTTAATTAAATAACTCAGCTCGACAAACATATGTTTCTCACTTTAATAAAATGTTCAATGATTTCTTCTCAGTGTAAAGCAAAAGGTAACATTCTCGAGCTGAAAATAAAAAATATATAAGAGCAAAAGGTAAGCAACATCAGCTGCCAAGCGGAAAACTATGCCATACTTTTTTGTTATTCTTTTGGTTTTCACTTTGAGACCAAGTGAAATAGCGTCTTTAGTTGCCATTTTTAAAAGCATGCTTGTTGGCAATATGAGCCAAGACCTTTAAAAAAAAAAAATTAAGCGAAATGCTTAGCTAAGACATATAAGGTGAGATCTTTTTATATATATCTTTAATGCATACATTGCATTGTAGGTAGGTATGATATAAATATTTATTGAATTTAAAATCAGTATATATCTATAATTTGCATTTATCTTCGCATGCTTTTTTTCTTTTGAAGTTGTTAGCATTGCCATCACAGCCAGAGTAAGTAAACCGTATACATTCATTTTGGTCGCCATCGTATCCATATCTGTACAAACGACCATCACAGCGTCCACGACGCATCGGTTCAGTGCAGACTATGCAAAGGGTAAATAAAAAAAATAAATGAATAAGTAAAAAATACTTTTTATTTATTTTTCAAATTACTTACTGGATCCTAGACCCAAATGTAACAGGGCCAAAAAATAGCAGGCACCAGCTATAACTCTCATACTGGTTTCAGAACGACTAATTTAACTTAAAAAGCATTAAGTAAAATTTAAAACTTATTTCAATAGCCACGTCTAATATTATTCGGCCTGGCAATTTATCCAAAAAATTATATTTTAAATGCTTAATTAAATAAATTAACTATTTAACATTCTATTTAACTATGCTATGCTAGACTATGCCATACTTTTTTGTTGTTCTTTTGGTTTTCACTTTGAGACCAAGTGAAACAGCGTCTTTAGTTGCCATTTTTAAAAGCATGCTTGTTCGCAACGTGAGCAAAGATCTTTGAAAAAAAAAAAAAAACTGAAATGCGAAATGCTTAGCTAAGACCTATAAGGTGAGATCTCTTTATATATATCTTAAATGCATACATTGCATTGTAGGTATGTATGATATAAATATTTATTGAATTTAAAATCTAATATATCTACAAGTATAATTTGCATTTAGCTTCGCATGCCTTTTTGCTTTTGAAGTTGTTAGCATTGTTATCACAGCCAGAGTAAGTAAACTGTATACATTCATTTTTATCAGCATCGTAACCATATCTGTACAAATTATCATTACAACGTCCACGGCGAAGCGGTTCAACGCAGACTATGAAAAACAGTAAATGAAAAAAATATATGAATAAGTATAAAATACTTTTTATTTATTTTTCAAATTGCTTACTTATTCCTAAACCCAAACGGAATACGACCAAAAAAATAGCAGGCAACAGCTATAACTCTCATACTGGTTTTAGAATGACTAATTATTAAAAAAGCAGTAAGTGAACTTGAAAACTTATTTCAATAGCCGAATCTAATGATATTCGGCCTGGCAATTTATCCAAATAATTATATTTTAAATGCTAAATTAAATAAATTAAGTATTTAACTTTCTATTTAACTATGCTATGCTAGACTATGCCATACTTTTTTGTTGTTCTTTTGGTTTTCATTTCGAGACCAAGTGAAACAGAGTTTCCATTTTTAAAAGCACGCTTGTTAGCAGTATGAGCCAAGAAAAAATATAGCGAAATGCTTAGCTAAGACCTATAAGGTGAGATAATTTTATATATTGCATTGTAGGTAGGTATAATTTAGTGTAATTTAAAATTTATAGTATGCGCAAAAAATAGATCTATAATTTGCATTTAGCTTCGCATGACGATTTGCTATGGAAGTTGTTAGCATTGCCATCACAGCCATGGTACACAAATGGCATACATTCATTTTTGACGCCATTGTAACCATATCTGGTCAAACGATCATTACAGCGCCCACGACTAAACGGTTCAGTGCAGTCTATAAAATAAATTAATTAATAAATAAATGAACATTATATATATATATATTTTTAGAAATAAATTAATATATAATGAAATAAGTATAAACACTTTATATTTATTTTTCAAATTACTTACAAGATCCTATACCCAAATGGATTAAGGCCAAAAAATAGCAGGCAACAGCTGTAACTCTCATACTGGTTTCAGAATGAATAATAACTTAAAAAACTCTAAGTGAACTTGAAATAGCCGTGTCTAATATTATTCGGTCTGGAAATTTAGCCAAATTATTATATTTTAAATGCTAAATTACATTTTATTACTTATTAAACAAAAATATTTGAGGTTAGACTATATCGCTGGTAAACTGTCTTATAAATATTATATCTTTCATGATATAAAACATAAAATTCTTCTGCTTACTTTAAGGACTTTCAGCTAAGGTAAAACATACACATATTTTCATAAATATTTGGAATGGCATTCCGCCTTGCTTTTAATTTAATTTTATCCATCTCAAATTTTTTAGCACATCTTTCATAAAACCTTTCATAAGCCATTTCACCTTTTTCTGTGCCATACACTATTCAATTCTGTTTCGTGATTCATATGCTGTCGCTGAGCTTCGTCGTTTTCATCCATTTTATTGGTTTAATTTTGTCACGTTTCGGGGTGGAGAAAGTGCGCCGCCCAAAAGAAAAGAAAAGAAAAGAAAAGAAAGACGCAGAAATGGAAAGCAGCAGTGAAAATGGTAGACAGACAGACAGACGGAGGAGCAAAAGGTTCTTGCAAATCATTTCCATTTCAATGCTGCCTTTTCTGTATTTCTGTTCGCCTTTTCCGAATAAATATAAATAGCAAAATTTACCATTTTGTGCAGCGAGGAGCGACTTTCGAAAGTTTCCAGCGAAAGTTTTTCGTTTGGGCAATTGTTTTGTCTCTATTTATATTTTTGCTGCCACTCAAATCAATTTCGCAACCTTAAAGCCGATGATGATTTAAAGATTTGCCTAGGATTATAAAGGCATATCCCCTTCTTTATATGGCAAGCGAACGAGGATAGACAGGTGGAAAATTCAGAGAGGAGGGGAAAGGACAAATGTCGACGGTGACCCGCTGCCAAGTCAATAAATTCTCATTGCCTAAGCCATAAATCAGCATCATGGCGCGCTAAGTGTCATTTTTTGTGACGTTCGGATGGCTTTTTACCTGGCCAAAACCACAACAAGGGGCGGTTCGAATCGCAAAAGGAGAGATGACGGGGCACTCGGAGAAAAAGTGTTTAGAACATGGAGTTAACAAATGTTTGGTATAGTGCGGTCTCCATCAATAGCAATTCTTTGGAATTCATGTCCGAAACCTAAAAGGTTTGTACATTCCTTAATTTTTCTTATATTTCCTTAAACTATTTCAAAGCTTATATGAGTTTTTGAGAATATAAATTATAAAAGATGATTTCAGCTTAAATACATTTTTCCTCAGTGCAGATTGGCTGGGAATTGGATCTGTTACTGGCAGCTTCACAATGCGCGTTATAATTTACACCTGGCGAAAAGCGAAAAACGAACGGTAGCAGCCAACAACCTCAACTAACTACAACTGTCATTTGACCTTAACCAGACTGGGGGTGCCTTGTGGCAGGTCGTTCTCCATCCTGGGGGTGGAAAAAAGGGGTCGGAATAAGGAGTGGGAGTGGTAATCTTTGTTGCGGTTACTGCGGTTGGCTGAATGTGCTCCGGATCTGGATCCCAACCTGTTCTCGGCGTTATATAGTGCCATGTTATATATTTTAGTCAAAAGCGCAATTGCTTGATTTGAAAATTGTCAAACTGACAAAGTGCGAGAAGCGAGAAGGTGATAGTTGTGGGGGAGAAAAAAGGAGAGGTCATCGAAGGTAGTTTGACTTGACTTTTTCAGGTGATTGATGCCTTTTCATCTCAACAATTGACCAGGGAAATAATAGGGAGCACATCTCTCTCAAGGGGTTACCAAAATGGCACTCAGGAAACTTTAAAGGTATTTATTTGAATTTTAAAACCATAAACAGTTGGAAAAAAATGTTTTTCTAACAAGAAACAAGCAGGGAGCACACTTCGGATAAACATTAAGTTTAAAAGAAACTTCAAAGTTTGTCAATTACTTTTATTTGCCATCGATTATCCCGAGAAGTTTACTAGTAGATTGACTTAAGTTTCCAAGTTCTTTCGATGTTGCTGCCCCTTTTACCATTCCGGAAATCGATGGACTGTAAAAGGACTAATAAAATGTTCCAATTAAACCCCGATTCGATCAATAAAGGGCGGCAACTTAAAGCTGTTCACGCTTTTATTGGAAAGCCCATCTATCTGGCTCTTACTGGCAGTGGAACCTCTGCCCCCTTACCAGGCCCGAGGCAGCTGCGTTGATTGCCGTAACAGCTTTTGAAATTAAGTCGCTGCAAGTCGGCTGTAGTTGAGGGCAGGGAGGGACGGGGTGTGTAGAGGGCATGAGCGAATGATTTCAGGACCAGGGGACATTTGGCACCAGAAGATGGAATGAAGCTCAGAGCAAGTCGGAGGTACACCAAGAAAAATAGCACCAACATTGATTGATTTTTATAAATTATCATTCTTATACTCTCAAACAAGAAATATTTTTACCGAAATATTACACAAAATATCGAACTAGCTTGCGGTATTTTAAAAAAACAAAATAACAGCAAGAACTAAGAGAGCCACTAAGTGCCCATCCATGTCTTACTCAATAAAAGAAACAAGAAAAATATATTTCTTCTCTATTTTACGTTTCATAGTTCTAGGCATAATGTTTATAAAATTAAATTAGATTTCTTCGATGCTCTATGTTTTTTAAAAACTATTTAAACAAAAATATATGATATTTTTTCGGTGCAGGGCGCCCACATACTCGCACAATTGACGCAATTGCAGCGATACTTTGATTTTATTTCATTTGCCGGCAACATCTGAGGAGCGGATGGGATGAGGTCCGCCGATGGGGGAAACGAGTATAAAATGCAGGCGCACCAGAGGAAGAGGACGACGAGGACGTGGACGGGAGATGAAGAGCCAACCGGCGAAACAGTTGCCAATAAAAATTGCATCGAAAACGCTTAACCAAGCAGCGTGCATCAAATTGATTTCATGCTCCTCCAACGTTGACTGTAGTTTTACAACGTGCATCATCCGCACTCCCACATCACACACATCCGCACAGATAGTGAGAGCCCCAAAAAATATGCTACGCTCTTCCCCGAGTCGCACAAAAATATTGTCTATCAATATTCGAATACCGCACATCGCAATCCACACCCGAACGCCCAAACCCAAACCCGATAAACGAAGCGAAACCAACCCAAAAACCATTGAGGAGCGAACGGTAACGAAATGTAATTTTTGTTTTCCCTTCCGCCGCCGCCCACATCCCGCCCCAAAAAAGTGATGAAGCAAAAATAAAGGACAACAGAACAACAACAACAACAGGAACGGGCACAAGGACTACAAATCCAGGAAGAAACAAAAATTAACTACGAATTGTGTTTGCTCTGGCATCGAAATCATTTGCTTGAAATCTTTTAAAAGCCGACAAGCTAATAATTCCATTTTAGATTTAAGTTTTCTTTCGTTAGAATTAAATTTCTTATTTTTTTTTTTAACAATCTTCATAACTATTAAAACCGTTTGCTGTGGCACCGCATCCACCATACGTAATTGCTTTGCAATATCCGTCATCAAATACATAAAGTACATGGCTAGCCCAGCAAAAACCAAGCTTAGTAGGAGGAGCATCACACCTCTCTTGAAAAGCGAAAATAAATTAAATGTATAAATAATTCTTTTTAATATAAAAATTAAAATTACTTACCCATATTATAGGCCAATGTCAAAGAGGCAAATGCAAATAGAGCGAGGAGGATGGAAATAAATATGGCTTGCATGTTGTAAGACTGTCCTTAAAAAGATTACAGATTTGTCATTGAATGAACGTTTTTAAATACCCGGGAAAAACGCAAAATAATCATAATTCGTTACCTCGTTCTGTTAATATAATATTTTATTGTTTTAAGATTTATCAAATATTTTAAAATAATATATTTCTTACTTTTATAGGTATATGTATTTAAGAACCGATACAAGGCATTATTAAGGTGCTTCAGAGCCTTGCCATTGGTTGAAACAAAGCTTTATTAAATTTATTAGTTCGCTAAACCTTTTTAATTCACTTAAAAACATTCGAAAATGTGTAGAGAAGGTATCACTCTGTAGGGTATTAAAGAGGGGAAAAGCAAAAGTGGCATGCGTGAAAAACGTGAAAATTGCCGCCGCTGTTTTCGATTTTTACGCTCAATCCCTCAATCAGCAACTACCTTCACGCCCCGCGCCCTCATGTGCCAACAAATTCATGGCGCCAAAGAGGGAATCCAGTTATCCTGCCATGGGAATGGTGGCGCATGCCTTTAAACTTGTTATTTCAAGGATATGCACAACGCTCGCTCGCTCGCTGGCTCGCTCGTTCTGGTTTCAAACCAAGAAACAGACAGAGAAGCTCTGAGCCTCGAAAAATCTGACAATCGGCGGCTTTGCCAACAATTTGGCTGTGTTGTTGCCAGATATTTCTTTATCTCCACATAAGCATCGCGTAAGAATGAACTACATATTACAATAGTGAACGAAATAATAGGGTTCTTGTTAGATTTTTTGAAGAATTATTCAACTGAGGCTTAAGGTAATGTAAATATTTAATGTAAATATTTAAATATATGCAAGAGGGCTTTACCTCCTGATTTAGATTTATTTTACCATATGAATTCTACTCGCATATAAGGTTTATATATCTTCTTAGTAAATTAAATAAAAAATGTGCCTCATAATAGGCTTTAATATATTTTTATTTCTATTAAAAATTCTCTTATCATTATTTAAAACCTCAATATGTTTGTAAATATTCTTTGAAGCTTCATTTCCTCCCCGAACTGTGCATATGCCTCGTGTGTATTCGAAACGGAATCGTGTAGCTGTATCATATCTATTCAATTTGCAACTCTCAGCATTGTTTGGCATGTTTAGCAGCTCACTGAGCAATTTGCGAGATGCCATGCCAAAGCCAAAGCCAAAACCAGTTGCCAATTGCAATGTGAAACTCGCTGAAAAAAATGCGCTTGATCCCAAGATGACGGATCCTGAACTGAAAAGGCTCTTAAGAATATATATTTATGAGGGAATATTTAATATGCGCTTGTTCAAGGTACATAAAGGTACTTAAGCTGTTGGATTTGACTCTTTATTAATCCTTTGCTTACAAGTGCATTGTACATTCGAAAATGTTCATGTTTGTGACAATAAAAATAGTAATATTAATAATAATAATACATTATGTGGCTTCGAAATGCAAACGCAGCTGGAAACAAAGTGTAGTTTGGCATTTTCACTTCAGGAGGTGGAAGTATATGTAAGGCTAAGTGAAGATGGGAATATTAAAATTAAATACTGAAGAAAAATAGCAATATGACATTAATGTGGCCAAACCCTTTTAAGGTTAAACATGAAATGGATTCCCTCAGCATCGATGCTCTTGCCGCTTGCGCTGAACTATAATTCCCAAGTCAGGAAACTGATTATAATTAAGAAACTGAAACAGCTATATATCCAAACCGTTTTAAATGTAAAAATTATCAGCAGCCAATAACAATGGTATCAAAACTTAAACGAAAGTCCAACTTAAATCGAAAATCCTTTGTTAAATTATTTAGCAATTAGCTTCCAGTCACTTGGCTGTGACAGGTGAGTTTTTGCACACCCAATAGTCTTCACACACACCCCACCTGTGAGGCACACACGCACATCAATCAAACCGCTGAGCGCCGAGATGTTCCAACAACAACACCAACAATCTCGAGTGGCAACCTTCAGAGAAATCAACCGCAAATTGGTAGTGGCAATCGATGGCTAATCGAAGGAGGTCCTCGGGTTGGGTTCCTCCACTCCGGAAGCCCCTACGATGCGGATGGCAACGCTGAAGTGTCAATGGCAACATTCCATAAAGCACCACTGACACTTCTCGGAGGGGAAGTCCCATTTTTTTTCAAACGAAGCATCTCTCTTCTTTCTTTCCCCCCTTTCCCGGTTGCAACTGAATTTGATTTAAGGCCCAACTAGTGCTGGATTTTCTAACAGCAGAGAAAAAAAAAAAAAAAAAAAAAAAAAAAAAACGCGACTGGCGTGAAAAACTGAAACACAACTGGAACGAACACCAACTCATACGCACGCATAGTCAACGGGTAAAGAAGAGGGGCGTACGAGTGTTTTGAGGCGTGGCGCGTCAAAGTCAGTCAAAGCGAAGGCAAAACCTTTAGTCAAGTTTGAAAGATTGATTAGTTTTTAACAACTTGTGACTGGGAGCGGGGGCTAGAGTGAGAAGAAAAGCGGTGAAGGGTCTCTCGTTCGAGGCTCTAGATCTAGTTCTGCGTTATGCGGCCCAGTTAGCACGGGATGCACTCGCAGAAATTAGGAGAAGAAAACCCAGCCAAAAATCTTTACAAATATATTTTCATTTTAATATGAAGTTTTAATATTTAGTTTAAATTATAAATATTTTCTAGGCGTACATATTGAATATTAAATGGGGTTTTAGACGTTAAAGATTTTTCCTATCCAAATTAAAATAGACAGAGGTTTTTCTAAAGAATATAAAGTAAACAATATAGAAAATATCCTAATAACTGTGTCAAGCCAGTCACGAAGTCCTTCTTTATTTTTTGGTCAGTGCCAAGGATGAGTTCAACACGTGCACTGGAATTGACAAGAAGTGTGAGTTTGGAAAGTGAGAAGGCCAAAAAGGCGCCTAAAGGAGAAGTGTATACTGTTTGCCTGAGCCAGGACCCGGCTGAATGGCAGCAATTAGCCCGGACCTCACGCAAAGTTGTCAAAGGAGATCAGGCAAAGGCTTGGCAAATGCCATAAATTTCCACTTCGATTTCTCGGTTAGAAAGTGTATTTTAAGGTCCTGCTGCTGCTGTAACATTTCCCACTTTCACTCCCGCTTTCGAAATGCATGTGGGTCGCACACACTCACGCATTCAGAGAGAGCGAGGAGCTGCATACTGAATCACATTTGATATTTGCATACGAAATGTATTTGCGCTCAACGAAGCACAACAATAAACATTGTAAATACATATACGTATGCTTTTTTCTCCACTATCTTTTCAGTTTTTTCTTTTATTTTTCCAGCGATGGCGCTGCCGTATTTCATGTATGCTGCATGTTATTCCTTCTTCACTCTTTTCTGCCTTCGGTCTGTCATTTATCGTCCTCTGGTCTGGTGTTAGTTTTTATTATTATAGCATATATTATTCAATTGTCGTTGCCTACGTCGACCACGAAATATATTTCTGTTGCTGTGGCTGTGTTTGTTGCCCGGATTGTAAAAATATTTTTGATGGGCAACTTTTACACACGGGAACAGGAGGACACCTGTACAGAGGGATTTTGCAATTTAAAATGTGCCTTTTTTTTGTGTATGTCACACACAAATGAAATTCAAAGATTATTTGTTACATTTTGTTCAAAAACAGGTGGAGATTACATTTTAATCTGAATAATTAAATGTTTAAAAAGTATCATGGGCTGGAGGTTATTGGCAGGCCAAGGAAAGAAAATAAAACAATATCTAAATTATTTTTAGAGGTGTTCCTTTCTAAAAATGGTTTTTATTATTAAATAAAGCTTCTCAGTTTTTCTCTCGGAATCCTAAGAATACAAAATAACCTATTCTACTCCTAGAGAGATCACTCTATATTTCCGTATATACAATTTCAGCTTGAAAAGGAAAAGGCCTCCGTTTAAACTTTAAAGCTCCTTTTAAATGCTCTTCGCTTCCTCCATTTAGTTAATTCAACTAATTTGCTTAAGTTTACATTAACTTCACTTGCAGCAGTGGCGACAGCAGCAACAACAACAATTAGCACCACGTGGAAAATTCAAGTAATTGAAAAGAAAAGAAAAAAAGAGGAAAAGCGTAGGATAGATGCAAAAAAGAAGGCCAGCAACAGTGAAACAGATCCAGCAGCAGATAGCCAGTCAGGCTCAAAACCCAAGGAGCGAATTCTAATTAAATTCGCGCTCGCACTTTCATTTAAGCAAATTTACAATGTAGGCGTGGCGCGAGTGCAGAAAAAAGGCGGGGCCAGAGGTCGAGAGGGGGCGGGGCGGGGCCAAAGTTGAAGGCAACATTAATTGCAAATCCGCAGAGGCCGCCGCACACAGCGAGGAGAGCGAGGTGGGGCAGGGAAAATAGGAGAGTGGTGGGGCTTGGGCTGGGAAAAACCAAAGCCTGAGCCTTGTCAACCGGCGTTGTCCTTTCCGAGCGCAACATCCTTGACCCGTTTCTCTGTGCCCGCCGCTCCTCGCTCTCCTTTTGCCGCGCCGCAAATGCCGCAATATTAAAATGACTTTTTCTTACTTCATTTCATTGCATTTCATGAACAATTTAAGCCAATTGTGCAGCTTCGTCCTTGCTCCTATTGCATCCATTGCTCCCAGGACCTTATAAATTAATTTCGCAAAATCGGTTTACTGCAGCGAAGTCACTGGCAAATCCGAGGGAAACTTTCGTCGCGTTGCCCCTTGGCTCTAAATTAAATAAATAACTAAAAAGGGCTTTGCCGGGCGAATAAAATCAATCTGAGAAATGGAAAGCGAGTATAAAAATGGGAAGAGTTACATTTAATTGATTTAAATCAAAGTTATGAGCTTAGAGTAATAAATTGAATATGAATTCCGGTAGTTTCTTTATAAGGTAATCGTAAAATAAATTCAGAGCTAATATATAATTTATCTTGTATTTTAAATAATTTAAATATTAAACAATATATCAGAACCTCATATGAAAAGCCTTTTTTAGTCGGTAAAATGTATTTATTTAATTAAAAATAATATATTTATCTTGTTGCCTATCAAAAAATGTTTTACAAGCTTTCTCCAATACAATAAATTATTCATCAAAAAATATATTAATCACCAACCTAATGTTAAAGGCAACTCCTGCCTTCCTTTTCTGCATATTGAAGGCCAAAAAGACTTACTTTGGCCTTTGACACAACCCATCACGTCGTCGCCACACACACGATTTTTAATTAAATTCGAGCGGCATCTTTCGTGCAACTTAACACGAAAATCTTATTTACACGCCAACCGCAATTTAATGTAGCATACATTCGAGCTCGCCCGGGCGGCAACCTTTTTATTTACGACTTCAATAACATGAAACGCGCGCGCCTACAAGCGCGGCGACTGTAGTCGCGACAGAGGAAGAGAGGGATTTCCCCCGAAAAGAAGTTGGAGGCGGCGTGGAGGCGTCAAAAAGTTATTAAAATGTGCCAGCTTTCAGCTACGAGCCGCAGTGCCTCTCATTCACTCCCTTCCACAGCGCACTGCCGACTGCCTACTGTCTGCGACTTATTTATTGGGGTTCCGCTCGCGACAGGTGGTTGCCCCGCCAATTCACTTCACCGAACCGAACCGCACACGGCCACATGTTGTAAGTGTGTGCTCCAGATTGCGGGGGTGGATGATGCGATGATGATTGTGGCGCCACCGGAGATTGCAGCAGCTCCCGACAGGATTTAAGGCATGCAAAGCTCAAATTATATAGGTGTATACTAAGCTAAGCAAATAATCGATTTAGACACTTGAGAAATAAGTTTCTAGAAGAATTTATAATTGATTGATCTAAGCAAAATCATAAATAAATTTATTGTATGTTGAAATAAGAATTTAAAAAGCTGTAGATAATTTTGAAAATTTATTTAAGGTAGTTTTTATATTTAAATAATATAAATTATGGGTGTTCTTACTTATTGCTGTTGAAACAAAACTTTCAAGCTCATTCCACGGCCAGAGACAGCGAGGCTTGAGTTCCACGATCTCCTATTCGAAGATGCTGGCGTAAAGTTGTTTTAGTTGTTTAAATTTTAATAAAGTGAAGTGAATATTTCCAACAGTATATATTTAAAGATAAACCGCATTTGCCTTTGCATAAATCATAAAAAGGAACCACAAAAATGTGACACAAATGAAGCAAATTTACAGAAATAATTGCCACATTCTGAGGAATTTTCCATAGGGAAGCTCAGCTGCCTTTGTTGCACCTGTATGTCGTCTTCGACCCCGTATTGACCTCAACCTCTTAACTGAATTTCCAGGCGTGACACAAAAAGATATTTGCACAGCACTTGCAGCTAACACAAGAATAACACACACACTCACAGAGAGAGAAAGAGAGAGAGAATCGTATGGGAATGCCATTGAAGTTGGCTTTTCAATTGCCAAGAAAAACTTTTGCCAGAAGTTCACTCCTTTCCTTGCCTGGCCTTTCCTTTCCTTTCCCTTCCTCTTCCGTTGACTATTTTTTTATAATAACTCTGACTTTCAGCAGACCGGAGCAAGAGAGCGAGAATTAAAATAAACATCGCAGGTCCTGTGTAAAATATATGTAGACAGCTGTGGTTAACATAATAATGGTAAATTTATATTTATAAAGTAAAGTATTTATCAAGAAATTTACTGCAAAATATGACTTGATTGTTTGAGAAATAAATACAATTTAATTGCAATATATTCTTATGGCTCTTTATCTTTAATCTACAATTCCCACCTATTAGTCTAACCTCCACTGTGTGTATATAAAGTTTTTAAAAGGAAACTTCCAGTTGACTCCTGCTGTTGCAAAAGAATTTGAATATTTATAAAGATTTTTGCATTTTTGGCAGAGCGAGAGAGTGAGAGCGAGAGCGAGGGCAAAGAGAATTTTCTTCATTGAAAAATTGTTTATTTGCCCCCGAGTCCGACTCTGCCAGAGATCGTCAACGTTGCCGCGGGGCTGCGATGCAGGGGGTTAAGGGGGTCTAACAATAAACTTTTTCTTAAGTCATGCAAATGCAACTTTGAAGTTGTATTAAAAAGTTCGTGCTCGTACCTCGTGTGCTCCAAAAACTTGGCTGCATTATGCGTCCAAGCGTTGCAAGTCTATTAAAAATTACTTGTGCATTTTCCACAATATATACACATATATATATAACAATCGCCACCATTGGGTTAAAGCTGTCCCGCCAATTTGACGGCACGAGAGTAAACAACAAAGTTTTCCCAGCAAGTCACAGCAGTTTTTCCATTCAAGCCCAGTTTGTTTAGTGGCATCGCTGCTTGGCTGGTTTTAATAGTTTTTTGGGTTCAACAGTTGCTTATAATATTTTTTGGAATTTATTTGCAGAGTTTTGAAGACTTTGACTTAAATTAAAGCTAAAGTTTTGATGGCTTAATGGGAGTTTGTGGATGCTAGTTATATATTTTAAGCTTTTAATGATTTAATTTAAATGGAATAAGGCTTTTATAGGCTTTTAAGAATATTTATTTAGTATTTTTGTGTGTTAAAAGGTAACTTATACAGTCCTGCCTTAAATTTTTTAAATATTTATTTATTCTCAGATTGCACAAAGCCAACAAGTAATATTCTAAAAAAATATATGCATATACATCGAGTATTTCTGCCACCTAAACTAAATAAATATTCAATATTTATACAACAAAATCCATGGAAACTAACTGGCAACTGGAGCACGACCCATTCAACACTTTCAATTAAAATAAAGCAAAGGTATTCCCGTTCCACAAACAAAACAACAAAAAAAAGAAACAAACAAACAACAAACAAGCGACAAGCAAACGCGCGTCAAAAAGCAACAAATGCGTTTAATCAAACATGCAGGAGGAGAGCTCTAAATCAGAAAAAGAAAGAAGAATCATCCGTCTATGTGGTACAAAGTGGGCAAAGGGACTCAGAGCCCGGAAGGGGTTTTCGGTGGCAAGTCAACCTACATAGTTGCCCCCAAGCGAAATGCGAGGAGCGGCGGGAAAATAGAATGCGATCTGGGCATAAAATGCAGAAAAATCAAAAACCAACAAACAGCCGGCGTAAATATTTGTCAACTGTAATGAACATTTCATATTTTTGCCCCCCCAACCGTGTTCGCTTTTAGAATTCTTCTCTCTTCTTCAGCAACTTCATTATCAATGTTTTTCCTGCTACTGCCTGCTTTTCATAGCCCATTTTCCTTTCACATGCAAAAATTGTGTTCAGAGTCCAGAACTCAATGAGCGAAAAGGTTTCTCACACCCCAGCCTGTATTTTTTCTTTCCATCTGCTCTTCTTATACACTTGAAAGTATTTTTTAAATAAGTTGTGGGTGGTATATGTGTTTTTATAAGGATTTTTGAATAATATTTACACTATGTTTTAGTGGAAAATAAATTTAAAAACATCTTTAAAGGCAGAAAAATGAAATGTAAACACTTTTCAGCTGTTAAACATTTTTTTAAATATATATTTTGTACGTAAAATTTGTTCAATGGTTTTCTGAACACTGGACTTCATTTTTGTTCTTCAATATTTTATATAAAGTAGTAAGATTCTTAACTTATTAGCTTCCACAAGCCCATGGTGCAGCATTACACGGAGTGTCGGAAGTTTCATAACATACTATTAAGCTTTCATTTATTCCTTCAAATTATGGGAAGTTCACAAAGTATTCTTAAAAAATTCTTATATAATTTCAGTGAAGTTTCTTGCAGTGCTCCCTCACTCGTCATAAATAGAAATGTGACACAACACATGTTGCTGTCCCGCAGGCACATTTCTCCATTTCCCCTTGCTGCGTGCGTGTGTGAGCCACGTGTAGACATTCCCACACACAAGCCCCCCATCAGACACTCACACTCGCCCAATTCCGAAACACACATCCATCTCTAGGTGTGCCTGGCTGTGTGTTATCACTTAACAACACAAATCGGTGCGAAATACGTAGCCAGATTCTAATTTATTTTCAATTTAAAAAGGTAAATGTGCCAAGCAGGAGGAGCTGGCAGAAAAGAGGTTTGCGAAATAGGAGATGGAGATGGGCTGGGTGGTTTTATGGGTGGATTTGGGCGGTGGTTTCATGGGCCAGCCAACAAGCAATTGCCCTGAGGCAAACTATTTGAACACAAAAATTGTTGCCAGCAATTTTGCAGCAGCAACAACATCAACAGCAGCGGCAGCAGCAGGTGAGAGGTGAAAAAAGGGGGTAAAAAATGTGACACAAAGCAAATGTTTGTGTGAAAAGCAGAGGCCTTCAGCAAATACCAGCTGAAAAAGGGCGGCTACAAATGGCGAATGGTGCCTGGTGCGAGTATTAACAGACATCGGGGGATCAGGCATTGAGAGCTGTGCAAATTGTTTAGCCGGTTAGAGAGAGAAATTAAAACGCTTTGCACAATTTAACTTTAGCAAAAGCGAAAGCCGGCCAGGAGTTGCCGCAATCTCTGCCTCTTTCCACTTGTCCATGCAGCCTGAGAGATTCCCAGTTGAGAGCTAAGAGCCAAGAGCAAGGAGCTGAGATTCGAGATATCTTAACAGGTTGCATGGTTGCTTTGCTTGGTAGCTTAAGCACAAAACAATTAGATAAACGGACAGGCATCCAACGGATTGAGTGGCTCTGCACATCCTTTGGATAGTTTTTAGCAGATTACATTTTTAGAAATTAATTGAAGCCTTTAAAACCTTATTTTATTTACTTAAAGAGACTGCAAAGCTGTTTCGAAACTTTGCGCTGATAAAAGATGTGTAAAATCTGCACTTATCCTTTCTTGAAAGAATAAAAATAAAAATGTGAAGACAGCAAGGCAATCTCTTTCGGCTGAATTTATAATCCATTTTGCCTAACATTTCATCAGCTTTGGTGCTCTGCCTTTTTCTGTATGTTGTTGTCCTCTTGCAAACACAACTCACGTACTTCACCTGCCACTTTTGCCTTCTGCTCTGTCCTCAGACAGCTTTTGGCCAAAAACTGTTTTAAAGCCCTAAAACACTGACAGGCGACAACAACATTGAAATGGCAACAAAACAGGACCAAGGCAGCACCAGCAGCAGGCAAAGCGGCAAAAGTAACAGCAGCGACCTCAACACGCGGCTTGCTTATCGGAGCAACAACAGCTGCGACCGAAAAACACAGAAAAATACAGGTAAATCTCGATAACGGGAACAGCTTGTGTAATGAGAATATTTTTAAACAAATATTAAAGAAATTTTGAAAGGAATTTAGTTTAATTTTTGGGAACTTTAAACCTTTTCTGGGTTAATGTTGAGATTAAAATGTTGTTATTCGGGTTAACAATCCTTTTCGGGCCTTCATTTATAATTTCATTTGGTGCTAAGTATAAGGCAATAAATATTTGTTACTGATATTTTATAGGTTTCTTAAATGGTACTTAATATGGCTATATTATTCATACTTTCTCAAAGCAAGTGAGTTAATCCTTAAAATTGTTCCATGATTAAAATAGTATTTACAAGTATAAATATATTAAACATTCCCTCACTTTAAGTTGCAAAGAGAGCTCCACGAGGCCTTAAATAATACAAGAGATATTTTAAACTTTAAAATAGTTATTTCTAATATGTATAACAGCCTTAGGTTCTTCCACAAGCAATTAAAATAATAACACATTATTAAATAAATGTAAGTAACTATAGTAATTCTTTCCTAAATATTCCTTTAGCAGCATTTAATCGAAGCTACACTGTTCCCGCTGTTGTGTTACATTTTCTATTGCATAAGCCAAGGCGCTAGCGACTCTAAAACAGCCAACAGCCATTTTATTATTATGTGCAAAGTTTTTCAAGCGCAGCGCTACGACAAAAACAAAATAAAAAATAAAAATAAATAAGAATAAAAAAAAGCAGAAACACTCACACAAATTCTGTGAAAACTGAAAATACGAGAGAGGAAAAGCGCTGGCTCATTTATAACGGGAGGAGCAGGGACGGGAAGCGAGAGTGACAACGTCGTGATGCATGATGACAGCAGCAGGGTAATAATGACAACGACGACTGCAATGGAGCAGACAACGCTCCAGGACGAAAGCAGGACGCAGGACCTCCTAGCACAAGGTTGAAAGTTGAAAGCTGAAAGCTGAAAGCCAGCCAGCCAGCCGGCAGAAGATGGAGTGCGCTCGGCAGGTAGGTGGAAAATTTTAGATGCATTTCGCATGCAAATGTTTGCAATGCCAGATAAAAATGACTTTCCCAGGACTCTCTCTCCTCTCTCTCTAGCTCAGCGAAAATGAGCGGCGAGAAGAGGAGGCAGGACAGTAAAATTGCAGGTATTCCGCAAAACTATTTTCACTGCAACAAAAATAAAACAAAAACTTTAAATGCTTTTTCCTTTATTAAGCAATTTGGAAAAATATGAAGAGTTATAAAAAATTATATAAAGAAGTTCTTACAAGGTAAACATTTTAAGCAATTAAAATTGGGTAAGAATTTAGATTAAAAAAAAGATTTTAAATGTTTTTCTTATTATTAGAATTTATTGTTGTAAAAAACATTTGTTGTAAAAAGAATTTACGGAAAATTTAGCTGATCATAATAAATTATAAGAAAATATTAAACAAAATGGTATTTAACAAATAAAATATATACTAATCCTTTTTTAGCTTTTCAATAACTTATTTTCCCCGCTATTTTAAATGTGGTTTTCCCACGATGAACTTTTTTATAGTGTTCCCATTAGCAGGACCCGCATTTGACCCTCCGCAATGACAATCAATGAGACACAAAGAAAACTTTTACTTAGCACACAAAATTCTTTGCCTCAACAATTGCGATAAGATAGTGAAAACTTAACAGAAGAGATGGAAAACTTTTCCACATGTTGGACAAAAAAAAAAGCAAAAGAAAACTTGATAGAAAAGATATTCAGATTTGGCTTTTAGACCATTGATGGATTGTTATGCTCAAGTTCGTTTAGTTAGACCCAAGTTCTGCATGGCACTACAAGAACAAATTTAGATTGATCTGGCTAAGAACTTGGCTTATTAATTTGCATGGGAGCTAAGATGAGGAGGGGTGCTCTTCCTTTTGGGGGTAAGGCGGGTAAAGGCAGCAGCTGGTGGGTAAAGTTTAAATGGCATTGAAATGGCGGACTAACTTTTTTGTCAGCTAAAACATTTTGCAAAGCAGCCAGCAGAGGAAGAGCGAGGCGAGGGCGACAGGTACACACGTTGGCTCACTTCAATCACTTTAATTGAAACACGAAGTCTACGCATTTATCTACATCAGCTGCAAATATTACTTTTTTGCCCAGCTCGCTTTTTCCCCCTGCAGATAATGATGAAGATGAGGATTCCCGCCCACCTACCTCATGGTACGTGTGTGTGGGCTGCGTGAAAAGACTTCAATTAGGCGAATTGTGAGCAGGAGTGGAAAAAGACGCAGATTCAGGGGCAGAGGCAGAGGCAATGGCAAATTTCTACCAAATATGTTTATCTCCCAGACAGGAAATTGACACAATTTTTTCTTTCGTTTTTTCGTCTCTTCCCGAAATTGAAGTAGAAGGGATGCAGATTCAACAAGTCCGTGTGTTTGGTCTGGAAGGAAATCGATTGTTTAAATGAAAGCGCACTGGAAATAAGTGAAATGATAATGCAGGCAGATAATGAAAGCCATTAAAGTCAAAGAGAGAGTGAGGAAAAAAAAAAAAGTATTCTATATCTTCAGTTACAAAATCAGAGAAACATAAAACTGATATTAATGGTTACTTCTTAAGGGATTTAAATGATTACTATTTAATTATACATTATTTAATACTTTATTTATTTTTACCAGCTCAATTTTTAGGTTATTTATTACTTCTTTTTATATTATTCTATATCCATGTCCGTTAAAATATTAATTAAATATTACCACAACAACTGCCAAGGCGTTGCAGTCTCCAAATCTGAAATGTAATCAAAATTATCCAGTTCATTATTTCCGCACATTTATTTCCACATTTTTCACGCTGCATTAAACCCAAAGCCCTAAGAGCTAAGCCAAAAGCAAATTGTTGGCCACTAAAAATACATGAATTTAAATGTGCATTTAATTAAATCGACTTAATGTAGCCGGCGAAAAACAAAAAACAGAAAACCAATTTGCCAATTCAATAGGCCACAATAAAAATAACAAACCAAAAAAAAAAAAAGGGGGGAATCGACTATATGAAAATAAGCTACACAAGTCGGTGTAATGACACATGCAAATTGTGGTTATCAAATGGTAAAAATGCATATGCAAATTAATTACAAAAATATTATACAATGTATGTGGATTGCATTATAAAAGCCATACAATGTCCTACATAATGGAGGTAAATCGGGCCAAGGGAATGGCTAGAATTATAATTGGATTTAAGTATAGATTGTATCTCGTTTAAAATAAATAAATAAATCTTTGCAGAGTGAAAATTAATGCCGGCTACAAAGTAACCATCTTACTCACCATCTGTCGAAGTCTCTTCTTTTTCCCGCCATTATTTCCAGCCCCCGGGGGTCACATCTACCAACTTGGTTTATTCGTGCTAAATCCTTTACTGGCCATCCAAAAAAACACCATTCCCATTTATGGCCGTCAAATGATTTCAGTTATAATTTAATGTTGGCTAAAAGAGGGGGAGGACGGCGGGGAGACAGCATCTTGGCCGAAGGCGGCTGTGGCCTTGTCTTAATGTCTGAGCCATAAATTGACGGTATTAGGAGCGAGGTGACCGAAAAGCTTTGTCAAGTGTCTCAGACGCGGCGAAGGGGAGATTCATTCCCCTAACTCTCATAATCAAATGAAATTTACACACAAAACGCTGAACACAACTCGGATTTAAAATGCCAATAATTTGTAGGGACATTTGTCTTTTTGGTAACACAGATTTCCAGGCATAAACAGAAATGCTCAGGGAAAATAGGGATTACTCTTAAATTCTGGGGTTTTTTAATATAAGTAGTAATTGAAATTTAATGTATTAAGTATAAACAAAACAAGACAAATAGGCACTTTATCGTAATTTATTTTATTAAATACTTTATTTAATTTATTTATTTTTAATGTCTTTAAATACCCAAATCTTTTAATCTTTATGTATATTTTTTGTTATATATTAAATAAAATAAATCTAACTAAAAATTATTTATAAATATTATTTCTTTGGTAAAAACAAAAGTGAAATGCATACAACGTGAAAATTGTAGACTAATCATATATTTAAACCAATTTTAGTGATATATTTTTTTCTCTATCAGTTCCATAGCGATTTCCCCATTAGAGGCAGCTGCTGAGTCATCATCAGACATCTGCTGGCTGTGGCCCCCATTTGTCCAGGAGAATTTGCAGCTCCGGCTCCCCATCCAAAGTCTGGCTACTATTTTTATCACTAATAGATGCCACTTTGTTGGTCGGGGCTGGCCATAAGAAAGGTAAAAAGAATCACAAGTTTCGTTCGGCCAAATTGTTGACAAATTTCAAGGCGCACCTGGAAGACAAATTATCAAAAAAAAAATCCGAAAAGAAAAGGTGGAAAGAGGGTGGAAAACTTTCTGCAAGGTAATGAAATGATGACAAAGCGACCAAGAGGAAAATCAGGGGCCAAGAAAAAAAAAACAAATTCCTTTGTTTTGTTGACTCTGCTGTGGGATGTAAATTTTCTCCCTACCTTTGGCCCCTCCTTATTTTTTCCCTCAGCGTCATTAATTACGAGACGCTTGGCGAAGGTTGGACAATGTCAGGTGAGCTGCTGCTGCCACCGGAGGAGGCGTGGCAGAGCCATCAGGAAGGTTATGTACCTTCGAATCAGTATTTGTATTTGCTCGGGAGTCTGGATATCCTGGGCTCCACTCTCCTGGGCTCGTAAAAGCCAAATGTCTGTCATTTAGTTGATTACAAACACAATTAGCCAAAGGTTTATTTGATTTTCAAGATGCTATGCAAAGAATGTCCAAGATTGAATGTCTGGAGTGGCAGGACACTCGAGCAGCACTGGCTAATGGCAGGTGAGCGCAAATATCAACGTGTCTGCAGGTAACAAATTTCGATCAATCATCCCAAAGGCGAATTCTCAAGACAGCATTCTCTGCTGACAGCTGGAAATCAACAAAGAAATTGCCTCTTGATGGCCATTTAAATGAATAAAGAACCCAGGGTGACCTCTCATAATGTAAATAGTATCGAATTTTTAAGGTGACAGGTGAATAACAGCTTAACGCAAATTAAATTTGAAATTTATTATTTGTTTGGGGGAATGTTGTAATCTTTTCGGAAATTTTAAAAGACCTTTCTAGGCTTTGATTTAAGATAATAAATAAAAATAAATAATAAAAATATAATAATAAAATTAACATTTAATTAGCTTTTTTGGTTACTTGTAACAAAAAATTTATTAAATTCGTTTAAAAATATTATTTTAAACCACATTATGAGCTAAACAAAGAAACCCCTTAGGGTTTATAATTTTGTTCCAAGTTTCTCACTTTAAACGTTTTATTTATTGCTTTCTGTCTTAATAAATTAAGATATTTATTTTCCTAATTGCGGTTACTTTTTTCTAAATACAAAACTCCTATTAAAAATCTCAACTTAAATCAAAAACAAATCTATCAGTCCCTTTGGCACACTCTGCGCTGCGTATTCAATAAACAGGAAAACATTTTACAGGCAACGCCAAACTGCAATCTATCAGTGCAAACTGGAGGGAGAGAGACCCAAGGCGATATCCCTTCCACTCCACGCTTCGTCTATCGGAGAGCCCCTCGTGCTCCTACTCCTGTCAAAGTTAGTAATCCGGAACTTCATCCATCCGCCCGGCGGACAACGAAACCAATATCAATTTCAGGCTTCAAACAAGTGTTGCCCGGACGTTCGGACGGTCATGGCTCATTTTTAATGCGCGACGACAGCGCGCCTGCATAATTATGCATGATCCTGAGGCGAGAGTACAGCTATGCCACGCCCCCTACTCGCTCATACACTAGGAGAAAATTATACACATAATAGGTAATTAATTCTACAGAAAAAAGGATATAAAGAACTCGTTTTTTTGCTTTAAAAAAGAAGAGAGTAAAGGCTTTTTCGGTTGGGCTTGTTGTCGCGCTCCGAGCTTGACGTTCTGTGCCCAGTCCTGCTCTAGATAAAAATAGAGAATAAACAAATAGTGTTTTAAATAATAAATAATATTTTGATAAGAAGTGCTATTCAAATAAAAAAGTTTTATAATATAATTACTTAATTTTCAAATAAATACAAAGATATTCTAGAATTTTTTCGGAAGGAAGCATGTTGTATTTTTATTTATTATTATTATTAACCACACATTTTCTATATTTCCTAATTGTTCTTACTATTTTCCCAGTTAGCAACATTTGTTTCCAGTGAATCTTGGCCGCTTTGCCTTGCTTATTTGTCCCCCGCAGCCGCTTAAGCCACCAATCAGCGTCATTGGCAGCAGTGCACAGAGTCGCTTCAGTTGCTCCGGCTAATGCCAACACGGCTGGCGCCTGTTTTGAATTTTCAAAAAGTACGTGAAGGACTCCCTTCCCTGCTGCCTGCTGCCCACCGCCCATGTGTCCTTGTGGATCTACTCTGTCAACCCCTCCTCCTCCCCTATAGCTCCGCTTACCCAACCGCCGACTGCATTGCTTTGGTCCAAAACTGCACCAAAGTATGGCAATCATTTTTGCTTTAAGGCTCGCGCTGAGCTCCGGGCTCAGGACGGACGACGGACTAAGGACTCTGGGCAGCGAACTCCGGACTATAGACTCCATCTCCATAGCTCTATGCCCCATCTCGGAATGACCAACATTTTCAATTACAACAAAGGAATGCCGGTCATTATTTATTATGCCGACCGCATGGCCTCCAGACTCCGACTGGAGGCGGCGACTCTACCTCTCATTTCCGTGCTTTCAACTTGAATCGTTGAATTATGCACGGGGAAAAATAGTGGGCTGGTTATTTAAAGATATTAATGAGCTTAGACTTGTCTATAATATTCAGGAAAAAATAGTAAGTAATTTTGAAAGAAATAATTTAGAAAAGTTTTTTAATCAGTATTTTATATTCGCTTGAAAATCTATTTAAAATCAGCTTTTAAACACGCTTCAGAAATTGCTGAACATTTCTACGTAAAACATTCCGAAGACCTACTTTAAAAAAATTAATTTCACACATTAAGTTCCTCTTGAAAACCTCTGAAACCTCTGCTCTCAAAAATTTTTGTGGATTTTTTAAAAATATTTTTGACTTTAATCTCTTAAACCCTTTCGAGTGTAATTTAGCTTTTTCAGCCCTTTTCTCTGTTGCACAGCTCATTTCAGTTGGCGCGGCAACTTAAGCCTTCCACAACTGTCCTTTAGCCTCCCGAATCCCGAAGCCCACCCCCCTGATCATCCGATATTCATGAAGAAAATGCTGGCTGGCCTGCCTGTATGTATATATATATATATATATAATTTCTGCAGTCAGTGTCTGTGCTTCGTCATTTTTCACAAACAGCCGGGGCGGCAGCAGAACTTCCTCATTTTCCCCTTGCGCCCCCTTTCTTCGTTCGGTGAAAAGCGAGGCTTTTCATAATTTTCCGTTTATAAGACGTGCAGCAAGTTGCAGTTACCCTCCCTGCTTACCACTCGAAATCCCCTTTAGTCCTGTCAGTTTTATGTTCTTATGAAATTTTTACGCTGCATATTTCCGTGTGTATATATTACTTAATTTCCCGAAGCCGAAGGGAAAACTCTCATAAATCAAATACAGGCGGGAGAACCAGGCAACGGATGCCTCTGGTTTTGTTTTTCTGCCAAAAAATTTAAAATAAAAATACATAGAAGAGTGCGAAGTTCATTGGCTTCTAGACTTCGGAGGCCAAAAACATTTTAATTACATTCCAAAAGCCAAGTTTATTTTCCTGCTGCCAAACTCTTCAATTGCATTCAAAATACTACCACTATCTGTCTGGTTGAGAGGACAAAGGGTCAGAGACATATTTTAATATTCATAAAGCAAAACCGGAATCTGGCCTGGACACTCATAAATGGGCACAAACCCAAAAGGGCATGTGGCCCTGACTAGATTAAGCTGTGTTTATGCCCCATAAAGCATAGCGATGCGATAAGGCTTAAACTGCACAACTTTTGGCTAAATAGAAAGCTCAAAGAGAGTGACTTCTTGGCCAAAGAGGCTTGGATTGAGTTCACCAAAGCAGCATTTGGCCTTGTTCTCCTTTATGTATTTTTTTTGCTACTTTGTTAGTTTTCTTTACCTAGATTTGTTTTTCCATTCATTCAGAATACAACAAGTAGGTCGATTATAGTAGAATGCATTCAAAATCATGATTGACAAAAACACAAAACAATAGCAGCCTTAAAACACAAAAAAAAAATGGGTAAATGTAAGGTTGCAGCAACGAATGAAATACACTTCGCATTTGTGTTGGCCAATAAATAAGCCAGATGCACGAAAAAAAGGATTTATTGGTTTTATAAATAATAAAATATATACAAAAAAAATGGGAGGTCCTTTCATAAAATGTGAACGTAGAAGTTTATTGTAAGGAAGATTAAAGAATTTATTTAAATGTATATTAGGAGTCGGAAACTTTGTATATAATTTATATTCAATGAAAAAAACAATACTCTTTTAATTTTAAAATGTAATTTTCAATGCTTTCCATATTTTAAATATTTATTTAATTACTGAACTACGAAAATATATATTTTAGGAACATAAAACATAAAACTAAACTAGAAAAAACCCACAAGAAAAATGTTTTCCCATCTTGTCATCTTTTATTAGTGTGTCCTGGTTTCTTTTCTTTTACTTTTCATGTTTCTTTTTGTTTTGTGTTTTGTTCCCTTTCAGCACTCAGTGAACGGAAAATTAAGTTGTACGAGAGCTAACCCCAAAAGGCAAATGAAAACAATGATGATGATAATGACGAGATGATAATGACAGGCCAAGAAAATGCTACTAATTTGCTCGTTTTCATGTTGATATTTTCTCTCACAGTAGAGCCTGCCTAATTGTTGACCAGCCCTGACACAGATACACTGAGCCACCCGAAGAACAAAAACATCAGCAATTGGACCAGCCAGCAAGCAAACAAATGTAAAACCCTTTTTGGTAAAAGCCAAACAAATGAGTTCGGTCAACAGTAGCAGCAGCAAGAGCAACGTGGCGTATGCGTAATATTATTTGCTGCTGCGGTCTTTTCTTCTCGAGCTCTCGATTTGATTATGTAATAAATAAGCCGCACAAGTGGTTACCCCAAATGCAACAAAAGCAACAATAAGCTGGAAGGCCATCCAACAATGGATAAACAATACATATAAATATATTTTTGATTTATTTGAGCGTGCAAGGCGAAAAGGGACACAGGAAACGAAGGCAAACAGAACAGAAGCGCCAAAAAGTTGTCTTTTCTTTTTCCTCTCTTTTTCTAGTATCCTGTATTTGTTGATTTCCCGCAAGGGTATATTTTTCACAGAATTTATTCAGGATAGAATATATAGCTACCCCTGTTTGTGTTCTAAACTCATTATTTGAACTTTAGTTGTTGGTACACGTAGTTTGGTTTGAAACTTGTCACCTTTTGAGTCTTTCATTTAATTTCAACTCACACGGATATCCCAATTCATTTTTCGCACTATAAATGGTTAAAAAACAATACTCTTTTATTTTACAGAACTTAACTTATTTAAATTAAAATAAAAAAAATTCTATAAACATTAAAACTAAGAAAGGGTTAAACATATATTAATTTCTGAGTCAGAAATAAATTTTAATTAAAAAATGCCATATCAAATAATACCAAATATATTTAAATAAATTTATCAATTGAATATTCCCTGGCAATACATTTTAAGTTTTTTTTATTTTTTTTATGTATTTCAAAAGTGCTTTAAAAATAATTATATAATACCATTATACGGCTTATTTGTTGAGTATTTTTCTAGTCGAATTGCCTACGCTTTCATACCCACTGATTTTGTGGCCTTTTTCACGTTTTATTGTATTGAGGACAATTGTTGGCCGGGGCCGCCACGTTTTATTCCCGTCGACACACCTACGATAATCCTGTTAAAATTTGTTTGTTTCAAATCGTGAAAAGTTTTCGCAGCGCGCCGTTTCGCTGTTCTTTTTTTTTTTTTTTGGCAGCAAAACAAAAACTTTTACAGGTTAACCAAACTCAAATCGATTTGGGAATGGCGGAGGAGCTATAGCAGGAAATTGATTTCGTATGCCAAGAACCCATCACGTATTCCGTTGGCTCCACTAAAGTCCCCCGAGCCGTGTTCTTTGGGAAAATGCTGCAATAAAGAAAACACACGCCAGGAAAAATCCAGCGGAAAATGTTTCTTTGATTTGCCGAAGCGATGAGCAAATTAGCCCTAGCTCCCATAGTTGCAAATTTCCCAGAGCTCCCTTTTCTTGCGTTCCAGCAGCTTTCTTTTCTCTGTGTTTTTTTTATGTCTGACCATAAAATGTTTTCGCGCGAATTTTAATTTTTGCTGAAGGAATAGGGGGAAGTAGGGTAGGGGAATACGAGTATATTCCCCTATCAACATAAATTTTCGTTGCTCCCGGGATATTTTCATTGTTTGGCTGTAACTCATTTGAGCGTAAAGCATTTGTTCCCTCTTCTACTTCTTACCATATTTGCTTCATTTTTCCAATGTTTTTCCTTTGTATTTTTGCCCCCCAGTGCAGCACATGGCGCACTTGTAAATGCAATCGATGTGATTCAATTTGTACGGGCATTAGATTCGATTTATTAATTAACTTTGTTAGCTCGGTAGAAAACTTTTGCTGAATAAACTTCCAAAAACAATTGGGGTTGAGAATAAATGCTTTTTAGGGGGAAAGTTACCGAGTTGAGAAAATAAATTAGTTTTCAGCTAGAGTTTATAAAAATTATATAATATAATGCAAACTAAATATTTGTGAGTAATTTATTCTTTCCAAAACCGAGCACCATTGTTACAGTTGCTATATAATCACTTGCTAAGGCTTACAAGTAATTAAAATAGCTCACAAGTGGGCCAGAGATGGCTCAAAAAATAGGGATTCCTCCTTTGCTCAACCAGAGCACGCCCCACTTTATGGCCAACTTGAGGACGGCTTAATAACTTTGGCACAAATGTGAGTGCCATAACGGCTGTCGGTTTATTAAATATCCTGGCCCGGCCGTCAGCAGACCGAAATTGCTTGTAACACATTTAGGCAACAGACAGAAGGAAGGAGCCGAGCGGAGCAACAAATGTTTCATTTGGCCAAAGCAACAGCACTTGAAAGTCATTAACTTTCCCTCTTGAGTTCAAACAATTAGATGATGATGAAACGCTTTTCCCGGCACTCTCCTTTTTTGCGCAACTATTTGGCTGTGTTATTAAAAACAAATTATGCAACTATTTTCACACCCAACCTGACACAAATTTATGTAAACGATAGGGAAACAAATTATTATTTTTACACAGAAAAGCGCAGGAAAACTCCTTCATCATTCGATAGCATAATGTTCAGCTTTCATGTTTTCTGCTTCTGAGTTTGAAGGAAAAACTTTTGCAGTGCGAGAAAACTAATCAATCTTAATGTCGCTAAACGAGCAACAAACAGCAAATTTACGTATGTTGTTGCTACGCTTTGATGTCATTAGAAAATGTTGCAGGTAAGTGAATGCTTGCAATCTATTTTGTTAAGGGAAATAATAAAACAATTAAAATAAACAAGGAAGCTATAAGATACCCAGTCTTGGCTTGATACAAATATTTGTTGCATACTCAAATGCGTTACTTTGGTTGCCTTTGAAACAACCAAATAGTTTACCTTTTGTAATAATAATAATAATACAGACTTGAAAAACAAGATTTAATAAATTAAATTCCCCTAGAAACTGTTGGTATTTTCATAAATTATGATTTTGACAAATCTACCTAACGGACACGCAGACAGACTTACGAACAAAACCACTAATTAAATATTGCTTCTATATTTATTTTCGCGAATATACCTTTAAATTTAACAGTTACTAAGTACAACATTCTCACACGACTGGAGAACAAGAATGGGAAAATGTTGAAACTTTAAGGGGGGCGTGGCACTGAGTGAATTTGACAGTGCGTATTTTTTGGGGCGAATGACAAACGCGCTGCCTCGTGATTGATGTCTCATCATTCAACTGGCAAAAGCGAAAATTCTTTTCTTTCGCCAAAGAAGAAAGAAAGGTTTTTCCTTCCTGCCTCCCCTTCCTCCATGTTTTTCCCTCCCTTACTGTTGTTTCGCCCCTCCGCCGTTTTTAAAGCAGTTTTACAAATGTTTACAATGTTGCGTGATTTGCAATTGAATGAGAAATGCGGAGAGTGCGAGGAGAAGAAGTCAGTGCAATACGGGAAAAATATCCTTTCACGCGGGAGATGGATTCGTGTTAGGTCACTGAAAGGTGAGAACTTCCGTACAGCCAACATCCATTTTAAGTGCAGAGTGAAAGGAGAGAGAGAAGGTCTCAAAAATAACTACAAATATTTATAAATAAATGAAGCGAAGTCCCTGGGAATTGAATGTTGGCAGTTTCTTTTTCGAATTCTCTTATTCTCTGCAAATTAGTTTAAAATACAAGAATTCGTCTTTTGTGCAAATGACCTCGATTGGGTTTCTTCACCAGCAGCTGTCTAAGTTAACCCACTCAACCCTCTACCTTTATTTCGTTTCACTGAAGGAAACCCCCATTTTCCGCACCTTTCCCGCAACTCCTTTCACAATCTACCATCGATTACGTGTCGCTTTGGTAGAAATGTTTTGTAATCCAGTCAGCTTCTTCGGTAAATTGCCAAAAAATAAAACCTAAATCGTTTAACCTTGAAAGGCAGCCACCAGAGGGATGGAAAAGAGATGGCAAAGAAACTCGAATTTAAAAGCTATCCAGAATTTTCAAGGCTTTTAGGTACTGTAGGGGCCAGTTGTAAAGAAAGATAAAATAAGACAAAAATAGAGCAGCAGCAAAAAGCCGTTGTTTATTTAATTTCGGATATGCCCATAAGCTAGATGTAGAGTATTCAAGAGAGTGTTGAGCATCGACTAGCTTACCCGCTCACACATATAGTTTACGCGTATAGCGCTCTCTCTTTCTTGCGCGTACCAAAAGCGTGCGAAGTCAGAGAAGGCGAGGAGAGCCTGGAAGAACTCCGTTAGATGAAGTTTGGCAACGCCTCGGTGTACAGCCAAATTTTCGCGATAAGAGTTCTCGTTCATTTCGTTTTGAACTTGAATAGAAGTCACACGCAAAAGTGCTGCTGATCTTATGCACCCAATTCCACACCGCGTGTCTGATTTTTGCCAAGTCGATTTAAGTGAATTATAATTGGAAGCCTGAAGCCAAGCCAGGAAATCACACATTACTTTACTCTAGCGAACCAATTGGTAAATATAAGAGAGGATTTGAGACCGTGTAGGCAGTGAAAAGTGTCGAAAATATATTTTTTTTGTAGGAAGAAGAAGAGACCATTGACGCCGGCCGACAACGTGATCGCCCGTGCGGCGTGACCACGCCGTCCCGTAACCCGGTTAAACACCAGCTCAAGTGAACGCCAAGTAGAGAGCAGGTTACTGGAAACCCCGTGCAGCCGGTACAGCAGCGCCTCATGCTTCTGGCCCGGCCTATTACCAACCACCAAGACACGTGCCTCGCTGAACTGCCCACCTCAGATGGAACAGTAACCTACGGCCACTCAACGGTTTTGGTACACCTGCACAGGTCTGGCGAAGCAACCGAGCGACGTATTGGAGAGCGAATTACCCGAACCTAACCTCATTTCGGACCGCTACTTCAGCATAGCGTCATATACACGTGCCCCACGCGGCCGGTAGACCCGCAAGAAGTGCCAAAGTGACTACTGAGCGATGATTTAAGAGGTGATCGTCGACGAATGATGGAGTTGTCCACGTGATCGCTCTGCCACAACTTGCGCCAGGAGTGACAACTACATTACCAACTCTGACTAGTCCGGAGAGCCACCAATTTTAAAGGAGAGCTGTAACTCGACGAACTAGTTGGCACGCGCAAGCCGCGTTCGCCGGCCATGCCACCTGCATAGGTCCGCTGAAGGCTTTTGTTTTTCGTGAAGGACGTTCACGTAGGGAGAGATCCGCCGTCTGCCATGCGGAGACGCACCACCCTTCGCATGCAGTGAGCAAGCGCAAGTTCCGGAAAAGGAAGGCCACCAGAAGTAGTCTTCGTGCAGCCAACTGTGAGGAGTTGATGTGGATCATCAGTGCTGCGACGCATTCTAGTTTAATTATGTTGTTTATATACTTTGAGTTAGCTTCGATTTAACGTAAATTTCTGTAAATTCCGAATGTGACCACCCTTGTCAACCACGCAATATGATCCAGTCAGAAATTAACTTTGAAATTTATTCATGAAGCACCCTAGCACAGCATCTTCGATGGGCCCACCGAACCTGCATCGC
>VNJZ01002677.1:0-12133 GCA_008042795.1 Drosophila asahinai | reverse complement strand
GCTCTCATTCTCCTTCTTGTACTCCTCGTATGCTCTAAAGCAGCAGCATTTTGGGTTGGCAGCCAACTAAGAAGAGGATCCCAATAGGTGACCACTGGTCAAGATTGCATATAATTGGATCTTCTTCAATTGTATTGTAAGTAAATTATTTTTTTCCCGCTGGAAAGTCCCGCCATAGGGTTTTGTTTCCAATTGCCTGTCTCAATTTCGCAAGGGTCGCGGGGAATTATCAAATATTTCCTTCCTCTCGCGCCACCCTTGCGAAGACTCAGCCGATTTAAAATATCTAGCGCGTTGTTCATTCTAGTATATTCTAGTATTTCTCTTAGCTGATCTGCGTACCGACCTTGCTAAGAGGGGCCGAAAAAGTGTATTTGTCTCTCGCTCGCACTCATTTGGTTGCTAAATTTTAGCGCTGGTGAGTACGTAGCTTAAGGGTTTAGCGCTGGTGAGTACTAGGCTTAAATATAAACCAGCTGATTTAAAATACGTATGACCGCATCATTTACCTCCTAAAAATGGCGAAGAGCGTTTTAAGAAGCGGTCACACTGGAAACATATTAAATCTTTTTGGGGCTGCGAACTGTTTTACTGTCTGCGTTCTAGGCTTAACAAAATAAAACTACAAGAAAATGTTGGCCCCAAGATATTTTATTGCGAGGAGCACAAAATGTAATGTACATATATCCGTGGCTTGCGAAATACCCATATCTGAAAATGTATCTGCCGACTTCTTTGGGTTGGCGATACTCTGTTTATATAGTTAATAAAGGGCTGTCCATATATCAGGTAATTTTGATCATTTCTGAGCCCCTGTAATAAAGGGTAGCTATTGAAAAAACCACAACGTTTTCATACAATTTAAAAATAAATTTTTTTTTTTGTAAATATATACATTAATATAAAATGTTTACGTAATTATTGAGCAAAACCCCCCCATCACCAAAAAATCAAACATAACCATTTCGCTGATCCCCTCCCCCTATGTGATTACGTAACAGGTAGACAGCCCTAAGGGAATTCCCAAACTAGTTCCGATCTATGAACCACTGAGTATTTATCGATATTCTTAGATGGTGGTGGTTGGTTTTTGAATTTGCAAAGTCAGCATGTGCATTTACTTAAATGTCAAACAAATTAATAAATAATCTTAAAAAAAAAAAAAAACAGAATAGAGGGACAAAATCGCATTAACGTATGATCTGCTGGAGCCAACGTGAGTACACCAGTAAAGTAAAGTAACGGTAAAAAAAAATTCGCACGGTAAACACGCACACACAACCAGAAGCACACAGCAAACAAACACAACTCACACGCGAAGCCAAAAGCAGAGGCAGAGCATGAATGAAAAAAGCTGCGTCGTACGTTCGGTTCCGTCTTAGTTTAGTTTCCTTCGGAATTTATTGGTGCAAAGTAGCGTTACTGCAGAGGTAGCGGAGTGTCGCGAGTGCCTGTGTGTGTGTGTGCGAGTGCGCGCTAGTGTGTGCTTGCGGTGGGGGCTAGCCTTAAATCACGTGTATAAAAACACGGCATTTATTTACCTTTTGCTGCGACAGAAAATCCGTCGAACTTGCTGACTAACGCCCAGGCCCAGGCTCGCGTTGTAATCCATCTATCCATTCTCGGTACTTTGTTATAGTTTGCGTGCATGCATAAGTTTTTCGTTCTAATCAATATTTGGCAGACTTGGCCATTTAATTTTAATTGTTTTAGAGACAGAAGTGGGCCTAAAAAAAGCCTGGCCCTTGTGCCTTTCAGCCACAACAACACAAGCATAGAAACCAACAATCATAACCACTTTTGCCGCCTGACGACACCTGCGAATAGGTGAGTCAATCGGTTTGACCGTTAAAAGAGCGAGCGAGAGTTCAACTTGGGTGTTTTCGCTTGTTTTTATAAATAGAGCCGCATTGAAATTTCTTATCAATTGCAAAGAAACCCACCACAACAATAAACGGGGTCTATAAATACCGCTATGCCAACTACAAACAAATTTTTAAACGAGAGCGCACTTGGCCCTGCTAGCAAAAGCTGATAGTTTTGGCACCCAAGAAAGGGGGTGGTAGGCCAATCCCCCCACCCCTTTTCGAAACCTAGAAACCCCGAAACAGCCAGCGAAAGTTCTTCCTTTGGAGTGTGTTTTCGCGCGTTTCGTGTAATAAATTGTTTTATTTGTAATCCTTCGGCGCCACTAAGAAATGAACTGTTACGTTGTGCCAAATTAGTACCTGTTGGTTGTTGACATACATATACATACATATGTATATCATGTAAATCATGTTGATGAAATGTTGATGAAATTGTTGATGAATCATCGATGAAATGTTAATAAAAGGATGATGACCATTAGTCCCAAAATTTGATATCAGAAACTTTTGAAGTTAAAGGTGCCATCGTCACTTTAATATCACCTCATTAAGAGGTGTTTTTATTTGATAAGTTGTTATAAGTTTGAAATTCAAATGGGAAAAATTAACAAAAAAATCCATATAAGAAGTTAGGGTAATTTTCTATTAACCGTGCCCCTACCAAAAAATTAAAAAAAAAAAAAAAAATCCTTTCCAACGACATATAGCGCGTTTCTGTAACTTTAGTCGTTCCGAAGTTATTGGCTTGAGAAATTTCCTATTTTCCCGCCAAAGTAGAGGAAAACGCAAAAATTAGATCAAATTAAATTATTATTATTATTTAAAGTTTCCTTTCATGGTTTTAAATATTATTGCATTGTGCACGTATCTATATGACTCTACATGATTTTTTACATAAATCTATGTATAGTGCATGTACAAGGTTAGGTCTTTGTTACTAATTTTAATGAGTAATACCTCGAGAAAGCGAATTTTCGCAGATATGTGTTATATACCACAAGTTGAGCAATCTTAAGGGCTATATGGTCTTGAGTGACTATCAAAATCGTTAGAGCCATTTTTAAAAAAAACTTTAAAGACATAAGAAAAAAAAATAATTTTAAATATAATTTCTTAAATATAATTTTTAGATAAATTATGTCACGGCAAAACTATTATTTCAAAATACCTTTTTAACGACATATAGCACGTTTCTGTAGCATTATTAGTTTATAAGTTATGGGCGCGGGAAATCTGGCTTTTTTAGCTGTTTTCCTGCCTAACTAGCGGAAAATCCAAAAACCAACAACAAAAACCAACAACAAAAGTTGTTTAGCTCGAGCTGTTTAACAAAATAGGAGTGGTTCCAGGACTCTAAAACAAAAAAATTGACAGACAAGCAACAGGACAAACGTTTTCATCGAGGTGTCATTCGACGCGTATTTAAATCTAGATAACAACAACATTAAAAATTTTGGGATTTTTGCTCCACTAATGGCTCCAATTTTCAAAATGTTTTATTTCGCAGTTTTACTCCCATTTCTCCTAAACTAATCCGCTTTTGAAAAATCTTAGTATGCAGTTTCAAAGAGGTTTACAATACCTTTCGATCAAGATATAAATGGTTCTGATCGGACTATCGTAGCAGATTTTCAATTCTACGGCTGTATATAGTAGTCTCTTTGCGCACCACAGTCTCGGTGCTCATCGTCACTACGTGGACTGCCGTCCACAGTGATAAACATTCTTAACATATTTTACTCTTTTTTAACAAAATTTGTGGCACTTAAGCAGTCTCTAAGCCGAAATTGGTTCTGTCATTAACCTGTATTGCAGGATGTGGAGAGCGGCGTGTCCCTGAGGTCGGCGCCAAACAATTTAGTTGTCAAAGTTCTCACATTAATACGCACTACACTCCCCACTTCACAATAGTACAATTTTCCCCTACAACTCTACTAGCTGACATTTATTATTGAAATTTTTATCAGAGCCTCTACTAGCGTTCATTCCGTCCGACTTTTGTTTATCCTGACCGGTGCACGTCCCACGGAAATGTTTGCGCTGCGGAGGCGTCGGGAACCCAACCTTCAGATTATGGGTTCTGTTTCGTGTCCTTTGAGACTACCGGGTTTGGGCCCGGCAGCATTAGTGGATACGCGTGCCTGAATGTCAGTCCGTTTTCTTAGCCCATGCCCGTCGCGTCGGTGGTGCTTTATCAATAAATTGTTGCCGGTTTTGATTAATGTGTTTTCAACAAAGCCATAGCTCGCGCCTACCTGGCTGGAAAAGTTAATTTGTCTAATATTTCCGAATCCTAATGGTCTCGTTAGTGTAATTGCGGATCCATTTGTTCAAATTAGTTATCGAAGGCTTAATAGTAATATTAATAGTAATATTAATAGTAATGTAATAGTTAATAAGTTTTATTAAATTTTAATCACACATTTTTAGAGTTCTTAAACATTTAGGGTTATTTTTAAACTATTGCGCGTTTAGCGCAATGTTAATGCAAACAAGAAGGGAAGCTAACTTCCGCCAGCTGTATATAAAAACTTAAACTTAAGAAATTTAAAATGTATTGGGTGTATTGTATTGGATATTTTATTTTTTCTTCTTCTTTTTTTTTCGCGACTTTTTATTTATTTTTTTTTATGTGAATGCCCAACATCTGAAGAACATAAAGTCCAAATTTGACATCGATCGGAGCAAAAATAACGAAGTAATGGTTAGTTGAACGATGTATGGGCAGTCAAAACTTCAAAGCGCTCCCCCGAAAAGTGCCATTTCCAAAGTCGGTGTACACGATTACTAAAAATCTACTTGACCAATCGTTTTGAAATTTTGCACACAGCTTCTGCAACTAATTCTCCAGGTATAACCTTCGTGTTTTTTTTAAATATATTTTTTATTATATTTTTTATTTAACAATTAAACTTTTTTTAAAGTCAAGAATTGAATTTTTGAATTCAAACTTTGATGAAAAATCTAAAAAAAAATGAAAAAAATTAAAAACTTCACGGTGATACTTCCAGGCAATTATTCTTTAACTAATGCGCAAATCAACTTTATTTGGAGGGGCCTCAAGAGATTCCCTATAACTCCTATACATATGCATATTTTTCCATAGAACATTTTTAGAACAATTGTCTAAATGTTACCTTATTATATGTCATTTAAATAAATAAACTAGCTGCAGCCGTTTCGCCACAACAAATTTTTGAAAAGTGGCCCGTCTTGCATCATATCTTTAAAAACGCCGTAAAATCGTGTAATTTGACCCGATCGTTCCGTTAGCAGTTTTAAGATATAGTAGTCAAATTTCGTCCGTTCCGACATATGTATGTACAGTGATGGCCACGAATTTAGAACACCATGCCTTGCCCAACTTCATTTACATTTTTTTCCTCTCCCCGAAATATTAGAATACTGAGCTTTTTTGTGGTACATCCTCATAAAATATGGTTCTATGTAAATTTGTATGGACGCCATGGTTAGCACTGCAGCAGGAGCACACTGAATTACAAACCAGTGGGTTTTTTTAGTTAGCTAAAGCAATTAACGGTACACATTCTCAATTATGTGGTTTGCATCTACAAAAAAAGCTGAGTATCATAATATTTCGGAGAGAGGAGAAAAATGTAAATGGTTGGGCAAGGCATGGTGTGCTAAATTCGTGGCCACCACTGTATGTACATATGTATATAATTTTACTAACTGGTGATTCTGGTAAAGAATATATACATTTGTATACTCTTTATGGGGTCGGAGATGCTTCCTTCACTGCTTTGCAAACTTCTGGTCAAAATTTTAATACCCTGCAAGGGTATAAAAAAATAATTTATTTAAATATTTTGATTTAAAAACAAGCATATAAGCTCGTAATTGTGTAAATTGTGACTTTTAAAAAGGTGTTCGGTTCGGCAAAGGATAACCATGTTTGGCTTCTTTTATACGTTTTCCGCCTACATTTCGTGCTAATCCTCATTTATAACAGAGTAATGTCCTATCAAAGATTAACAAAAAACCGAATAACAAAGAAACAAATAACCTTCATAAATTATAATTTTATCTTTTGACCGCTCGTTTTTTCAACCTACCCCAAAGAGATAGCATTCACAACAATTTAAATACCAATTTGCCTAATTAAGGCACCTCTAGACCGCGCCTCAGCCCCTGACAACTCATTTCAAAGAGTTAGTTTTAGTTGACCTAAGCTTCGGTCTGCACAGACCTTCTATAAGTCTAAAATATAGCGTGACACGTCTTCTTGTTTAGTTGGTTTGGTGCGGTGTGTCGGGGGCAGGAAAGTCTGTGCAGTTGGAGGCAATGACATCAACGCCGCAACATGCTGGGGATCCCTAAGCAGAGGTCGTTGGTTGGCGCTACGAGTCGGACTGGCCTTCGGTGGCTGTAATTTTCAAAACATTTATAAAAATCATTTAAATATATTTTTTATACATATACGTACACATCGCCCCAGCTGGCTTCAGGCAAGTTGGTTTCCCTAGCACAATCATTAATTATGAAGAGGGTCCCAACTAACCGGGGATCCAGATGTCTTTGTTCACAGGCAATCGAACTAAGGTCGTGGCCATAAATCCAGACACTGGATTGTCAATCAGTCAGGAACTGTCATCAAGACCTTTAAGTTGTGTTCAGTACTCACCTAGTCCTTTTTGTGTCCCTCAGATGGTGGTAATGGCTAAAAGCGATAGGGATATTTTGGCTAACTCCATGTATGAGGATGACCCCAATGGTAACTCAGCGCCCGCCACCACGAAGGATCAGGAATCGACCCAGCCTGAGGTACTTAAGGCAACAACCGATGTTTCTCCGCGCTGGGGACCACAGAATAAGGGTGCCCAAGAATTGGCCTCATTGTACAGTCCAGGTGAGTTAAATCCTGTTTGTTTCCAAAAATCGCGCTTATAATATAACAAGAATTATCCTTATATTAGACCGCGGAACACAGGGTAGGGGAATCAAAGTCTACTTTTTGAGTGTTAAGATTTAATATTTTATAAGCCAATGAGGCTTTAAGTAAACTTGGGTACCTTAGGAGTGAGAAAACTTTAGTAAAATTGTTGAATAAAATTGTCCAGTTGGTCATTTGGTCGAAACTTACTATTTTATTGATGATGATGATTTTACTGATGAGCTGATTGAAGCGAATGTTCTTCCGCGCTCGAGAGTAGACCAACAATAATTTCATAAAACAAAAAGATATCAAACCTTTCAAACGTTTTGTTTTAACGATCGATACTTACTAGATAATTTAACTTTTAAAACTTTTATTTCAACAGGAAAGCGTGCACAGGAGCTCATTTGTGTATACACCTGTATCGGCCTTATGATAATTAACTTGGCGTTAATTTTAAGGCATATGCGTTTGGAACGAATTAGTGTGGCCTTTATATCAGCCTTATGTGGAATAATAACTGCTGACTTTGCCTCCGGAATGGTTCACTGGGCAGCAGATACCTGGGGATCGGTGGATTTACCCTTGATTGGAAAGGTTAGCATAGCTAATAAAACCATTTCAAGCTGACGCAAATAATTATTAATCTGATGTATTTAGAATTTTCTACGGCCATTTCGAGAGCATCATCTTGATCCCACATCGATAACGCGTCATGATTTCATTGAAACAAATGGGGACAACTTTATGGTTGGCATACCTATCCTTGGGTATTTAGCGCACTATTTCTACATCAGGTCGCCAAGCGAGATACAGCAGCATTTCGGATGGATAGCCTATGTGTTCCTATGCTCCATATTTGTGGTGATGACCAACCAGGTGTAGCTGAGTCTGAATCCTTCAGTATTTTATAAATGATTTAACTAAAATAATTTTCTTTAGATTCACAAATGGTCGCATACTTATTGGGGCCTACCGAGGTGGGTTCTGTTACTGCAGAGCTGTCACATTATCCTACCCCGCAAACATCACCGCATCCACCATGTGGCGCCGCATGAGACATATTTTTGTATCACCACTGGATGGCTTAACTGGCCACTCGAACGCATTAGGTTTGTATCCCTCCGACATACAAGCAAACATATCCTAAAACATTCAATTGCCAAGTTTTTTGAATTAAGCTTTGACTTTTAAAATTCTATTAACGGAGCCCCTTCCAAAAAAGATTTATTGTGACTAAACTAAGAGCGTCCCCAACATAATTTGTATACCCAAATGTACGTTAAAGCACCCCCTACCTATGTGTTTTTTTTTTAAATTGTTTGGAAGGGGCTCCGTTAATAGAAAATTACCAAATTTAGTCCCGAGTATAAGACATACTCGAACCTCGAATCCGGATTTACTGATTTTAATTTTATCAATATAAATCTGTTTTTTGTGCTTTGACGTTAAGATGTTCTTTTATTTTTACTGTAGACGGCCATCCAAGCCAACTACTACTACTTTCAGAATTAAAAATTAGTATACGATTGTCCGATCGTTAAAATCAATTTTCCAATAAAGAGGCATCGGTTCAGGAAAGGTGCATTCCTAGACTTTAGAATAATTAATTGGTTCAGGAGAGAAAGGGGTGTTAGTGCGTGTTCTAGACCTTGAAGTGCGTAAAACGACACTTCACTATCTCTATCCTCTCCGTTTAAAAGATATTCAATAAACAAGATTTGGTCGGCGTTTTCCAAATGAAATCTTTTTCTTGTTTGTCTGTCTGCTAAAACTAGAACAACACAGAGTTTACTGCTTAGTTGAAAAAATGCAAGCAATGCTGCGTGCCGATTTAGAAACTAATTAAATAATTCGAATTTGTTCATCTTTTGAGATTTGCTAGATTTTCTGTAATAGTTTTGTAATCAATTTATTTAAACAAATTGTTTTTTTTTTTCATGTTTTTATAACATAGCAAAAATTTGTGACAAAATTCAAATTTTAAAATGCATAATAACTAAAGAACGAGAGGTTTCCCATTGGATATTCTTGTTTAATATTGAAGTAGAAAGGCCAACGCTTTTTTTAAGCCTAATACCAGCTCTGGGCTACTTAAGGTTTGTGAGTTATTAAGGCTTGAAAAGTGCAAATTACAGCAGTGCATGATACTTTGACCGCGATTTTCTCAAAATTGGTACGTGATGGAAACTTTTCGGTTTCGGACTTGTTATGTACCGGTTAAGATCTGTCAGAATATATGGCTTTTATTCGCCGGCACGAAAAATGGTCGATTTTTGTCGACCTGTGTTATCAATTATCCAATTGTAGACTGAAAAGATATAAAAACTTCGGTTGCCGAAAGTTTTGCAAATTGTAAGTTGCAAGGGTATTTCGAATTCGTCTTCCCTAAGTTAATTAATTTTGAAATAAACAGTTGTTCTTAATTGTTGTGTTTTTATACCCTTGCAGAGGGTATTATAATTTTGCCATGATATTTGCAACGCAGTGAAGAAGGCTTCTCCGACCCCATAAAGTATATATATTCTTGATCAGCATCACCAGCCGATTCGATCTAGCCATGTCCGTCTGTCTGTCTGTCCGTCTGTCGGTTTCTACGCGAACTAGTCTCTTAGTTTTTGAGCCATCGAGCTGGAATTTTCAGCATAGTCTTATTTCTTTAGCACGCAGTATATATGTCGGAACGGCCGACATCGGACTACTATATCTTATAGCTGCCATAGGAATGATGGCGAAATTAATGTACAAAACATTTTAACTTCTCTGTTTTTAAACGTATTTCTATAAATTTTGAGATATAACAGTTTTTGATGGTTCTAGAATTACGGTTTTCATTTTTGTAAGATCGAACAACTATATCATATAGCTGCCATAGAAGCGATCGGTCGATTTATATGAAAATGTAAAATTCTATATTCAAAATTTAAATGGAAAATGTACAAAATTCGATATTTTTTCAACATTACTAAAATGGATCGTATTCCAATGATCCAATTGCAGACTGCAAGGTTATAAAACTTCGGTTTACCGAAGTTAGCTTTCTTTCTTGTTCTTGTTACCCTAAGTCTTAGAACTCATTGACATCTGTTTATCTATTACAGATGTCAAAGTTGTATGTCTGCTTAATTAAAAAAATCTAAACAGTAATTTGAATATTTTAAACAGATTTTGGTCAACATTCGAGCATATAATCGAGCATTTTACTGGTCTTAAGCCCCGTGACGACGACATGAAATGGGCAAAGAAACTTACATAGGCTTGCTCCCCAACGACTGTATATAGGAACCTTGGACCAAGCAGACTTGACTTGAAGGAAGTCAATTCAAATGTTATCATATTTTTGACATGTTTTGCACAACGATGTAACTTTAAATGAGAGTAGAGCAGATTATATATTGTAAAGTTATTTTAGAAAATCGAAATTCTCAGTTGCATGAGCAAGGATTTTGATTTAAAATGTTACAAATAGCTGAATATTTTAGCTTAAGTTAGTGTTTTTTATATTTATTATATCCCACATGCACAGCACTCGCACATAAGAAAGCCTACCTTAAATATATATTTATTCATACATATATTCATTGATCTCGTCCCAGATTAATCCTATTACGAGTGAGCTTTATGTATACCTAAAATAACCAAAGGGACAAATAACAAATCAGTGCTTGATTGTTATATAACTTTTTAAACCTTTACACAAAAGAAACGAAATTATTTACTTGCAGAGCAACTGATTTTTCTAACAGATCCTAACAAAAAGACATTTTTAATACATTTCATCATCGCTGCATTTCGATGGCTATAAAATAACACATTTACTTGCAAATAAATATATACTATATATACAAAATACATTTAAATTGGGCGCTACATGCAATCAGAACGTGACTTACAAATCTTGCCTTAAAACCTTTTTATATATGTATGTTTATTATAAAACCAATTTCTGAAAAATCAGTTTTTTGTGCGCACACTTTTACATGTATTTATGTGTAAGTTTGTCAAAAAACAAAACAAATGTAACATTTATTTATGTGTATGCTTGTTATGTGCTAAACATTTTCAGGTATTTCAATAGATGGATAAGAAATATAAATAACCTAAGTGGCCTTTTGAAGAGTGCTAGTTGCTTTTATCAGTTGGGATAAACTCTAAGACAGCAATATGAATTGTGATCTAAGAAAATAAATTCTAAAGCTAATTAAAACAAACTAAACGCTTTACATTCTTTTATATTGGCTGTGAGATACCCAGCACTCAAAGCTTTGAACATTCAATTTAAAGACTCGCGTTTTTCATAGATTGTGTGCGCTTTTTTCCAAGGCTTTACCGGAGAATATCTTAACAGGCTAGGAGGTAGAAGGAGGCATCTTCAGGTAGATGGAGGCATCTTAGACCTCATAAAGTGTACAGCTAAAATATCTGCAACAACTCTGCCGTTTTCTTCGTGTCATCACCGGCCCGCACGGCGATAGAACGTGGAGCGCAGAGGTTTAACCGGATCGATGCGCTCATCGCAATCCTGCCCGTCCCATCGACATGGCCACAACACAGAGCAGCAAAAGCAGCAAGCAACTAACCTAAATCCTTAAATTTTAATTCTTCCAACCAAAGAAGTTTCGTCGGATACGACTACTAAATCCAGTCAAGGCCGCCTAATGGGCCGGTGGATAGGTGGATACCCAGAAATAAGAGTGGACTCTGAGCAACGCAATGCCCTCTTACTCGATTACACCAGTTTACAAAATAAAAAGAAAATAAAATGCTCCAAGCCTGTTGATGCGAAATTCTGGTAGAGTTAAATCCCCAGATCACGAAAATGGCTTTAATATACCCGGTACCCATAGGGTACAAGGGTATTATAAGTTTGTGCCAACCGAGAATGTATGTAACAGGCAGAAGGAGGCATCTCCGACCCCATAAAGTATATATATTCTTGATCAGTATCACCAGCCGAGTTGATTTAGCCATGTCCGTCTGTCCGTCCGTGTGAAACAACAGATCTCAGAGACTATAAGAGCTAGAGTTACCAAATTTGGTGACAACATTGGAATCTGTTGCACGCAGATCAAGTTTGTTTTAAAATTTGGCCACGCCCACTTCCGCCCTCAACAATCATAAAAAACGTTAAATAAGCTATACTCGTTTTTTTCGGGTAAAAGTTAATAAATACAATAAATGAATAAAATAGAGCGGACGTTTCCTGAAAATTTCAGTAAAATCGGATGATAAACATGAGGGATATTAGCAAAAAGGGTCGAATTTTAAAACCCCCCTTAAGGCGCTGCTGTTGCAAGCTGAAGCCGACAGGTGGCGCATTCGAGCCTTGGCCGTGCGATATAATGGTGCCAATGTATGTATGTACAAT
>VNJZ01002675.1:0-49397 GCA_008042795.1 Drosophila asahinai | reverse complement strand
GACGGTCAATTCTGATTGGTACACCACCATTTGTTTGCCTGAAGTCTTCGGTGAAATTCGAAAAACGAACAAGGGAAGACGAATCATTGTGCACCATGACAATGCGAGCTCTCACACATCGGCTCAAACCAGCGCCTTTTTGACTGGCCAAAACGTCGAATTGATGGGTCATCCGCCGTACAGTCCTGACTTGGCACCAAATGACTTCTTTTTATTCCCTCACATCAAGAAGAAAATGCGTGGTCAACGATTTTCGTCGCCAGAAGATGCTGTTGAAGCATTCAAAAACCATGTTTTTGAGGTGTGTCAATCAGAGTGGAAAAAGTGCTTTGAAAATTGGTTTGAGCGCATGCAAAAGTGTGTAAATCTTGATGGAGAATATTTTGAAAAACAATAAAACTATTTTCCTTAATAAATATTCGTATTTTCATTATTAGGCCAGAAATATATGTAGCAGCCCACGTATACCTTCCGCCGACCATTTCCATTCCCCCATTTAGGTTCAATCTTCATTGTGACTGCCAGGTTGCCTTTGCCGAGATGCCAATCAAGATTTAACCTTTCTGCAGAAATGAGTTTTGGTGTACGAAATTGACAGGAGCAATTATGATAGAGGCCTACCCGTCCCATCAGGTGTTAGTTCACCTGATATTTCCCCCCTTTCGCATCAACTTGACGACTTTTTGTCGCAGCAACCTGCAAATGTCAATTCCACTTGGTAACTTGATGAACTTTGGCTTTAGATTAGCAATTTACAGCCCCATCATTGATGGGCCAGCCTTGGTTCGTTATAGTACGAGATTCTTTTTTTAGCCTGTTTCTCCTCTGGCGAAAAATGATGAAGAGTCGGGGAGGAGCAAGAGCAGCAGCAGCAACATCAGATGCAGAATTCATCATCAGCTTCCATTAATATTCCATTTCCTGCTAAAAGCTTCAATTAAAATCTTATTTACTTGCATTTGCTTGAGTGTGTTGTTGTTGGCTTGCCAGGAGATTTTGTTGCTTTAGTAGTACACAAACAATAAAAATACCGCATTACACTGGAAATAAAACTTGTGGGGTATACATATTTATTGTATACATTTTGAGTATGTTTATTTTGAATATATATTTATAGTAAATATATTTGAATAAGATATATCTTAGTGTATCTGAACTTTTCTGATTTAAAAAGAAATTACTATTGCGTTGTTACTCTCTAGAACAGGGTAGGTCCCGGCAACAAAAAACAGCAAGAGAATCACATTTTAAAGTCATTTGCCAGACAGAATATGTGTGTGTTTTGTTTTTATAATCCTCAGCACCCTGTCCTTGTAGCTCCTTCGATGTGTATATTTTGTTTTTGTACCTCTGTCAAAGATAATTTAACTTTGTTCTGAGTGTAAGAGCAACAAGAGGTCTCGCTCAATCATACACTCAATTAATGCTAAAATTTATTATGCCAACAGACAATCGCTTTGGAGACCTGGAGACTTGGAGGCCCCCAAAGCAGACTGGGTGGGTCTCCTTAACCCACTCTCGATGCCTAGGTTGGCCACCCAACCGCCTGCGCTGGTCTGTCTGGCCAAGTTCTATATACCTTTTATTTTTCTGCTTCCGTTGCCCCTTGCTGGACTAATCGCGCTAAAATGCTTTTACTGTTTCATTTTGTTGATAAATTTCTTGTTGTACTTTTTTACTTTTTCCCTTCCATTTTTCCGCTTTTCGTTCGGTTTTCTCTTTCACTTTTCGTATCGATAAATGTGTATCAGAATTCGTTGTTATCTTTGTCAGGTAGTTAAAGCAATGCCAATCACAGCAAATAGTTGGGAAACAACTGGTTGTGTCTGATTATGAATGTTAAAATGTCTTTTCTGATGACGCATTTGTTTCATTTCGGCCTCATATCGATAGTGGCCTTATCTTTCATTATTCATTTGGTCAATGGGTTATAATTTAATGGCCCTAATCACGCACAGGGTAGAGGAGCATGTCACCAAGTCGCGAATTCGGGAATACCCTGAGAAAGTTTTGAATTAAAAAAAAAAATTATGTCATTAAATAAGAAAAACAGAATTCTCAATTAAAAACTAATATATATTTATTTTACTTATTAAATAAATAATGTTTAATAGCATTTAGAGAGTAAGTGCAAGGCGAGTAATATTTAAAATCAGCTTAGGATTATGAACAATTTAATCAGGGCTCCTAATATCTTGCTTAAAGGTGGTTCGAATAATAAATGTTAAATCACATTCAAAGGTGTAATTTGAAGGACTAAATGCAATAAGTACAGTAAGGATAAAAATGAAAGTTAAACCTCTATCTTCCGTGTTTAATTTTTATAATTTTAAATTCTTTCTGAAATTTTTTCTCCTTTCATTTAACCGTATTTCATTCATTGAAAGTTCTTGGACTCTTGACTCACGTTTTCTTTTCTGTTGCTTTTTTGTAAATGCCAACGTGAATAGTTCGACGTTTTGCCCCCTTTCTCGACTATGTATCCATCTTGTGTTGGCCTGTCCACTCAATTGAGTTATCTGCTTTAATTCAATGAAATTATTGCATTTTATTGTCCGACTGTCGCCAAGTGGCCGCCATTGCTGCCGAGTCGAAAGAGTCTGGAAAGTATGGGTCTGCCGGTCGGCTGTTCTCCATATATTCCGCATATTTGCGTAGGCACTTTATATTTTCACCCACTTGAGGGAACGCTAGTATCTGTTTCTGTAGCTGTATCAGTGTCTGCTCGTCGTGTATCTCGAGCTATTCGAGAGTATCTGACGTTGACATGAAATTTAAACTGCGACCCAGCCAGTGGCCCATTTCAATATCAAAACTCAGACATGACTTTTGCTATCTGCCAGATACTTTTTCAGCTTTCTGTGAGTGTGTCTGTGCAACAAAATGTTTGCGGTTAAGTTGAATGGTAAAAAATATAAAAGGGAAAGAGGGAAAATAGTTGCACACAAGCGTAGTTGACATTTGTGGCTTTTTATTATTAGCACTGTAATTACGGTTTTCAAACGGACTCTTATATATTTATTGATAAATTTGTGATTGTAAATTCCTAAGAAAAAGACAATCTGTATTCGAAGAATTTCCCATAAAACGATACTAAAGTTACTTACTGAGTGCTGCTATCTCAGGCACATCTTTCCAACAAATGTTTAGACAATTTATCTTTAAGCTTCTTCTCTCGAAGCACGTGCTCTTTGTTGTTTCCAATTTAAGATAATACCGTTCCCGAAATATATGTAGAAACCTGCTCAACCTTTTCCGAATCACGTAGAACAAACAGAGAAACCTTTCCGCTTGATTAAAGTCAGGAGCTGTTCCTCATGCTATTCCAATTTGTTTTTACCCCTTTTTTATTTTCGGGTCACAATCAGAGAAGTTTGAGCGATTCCCTTTGATTAGACTCTGGGTATCCAGGATTATGCAAATTATAACTAAAACCGGTGGAATTTCATTTAGAAAAAGGCTTAACAAGACCACGGTGATATACTGAAATTGTCAACAATATTTCTCTGGTCGCTATGTACAATTAAATTATATTTATTATTCAAATAAAGTGCCAAACAATGCGAAATGCATTTTAAAAATGAAACAAAGTGAAAACAATGCACATTTCATGGCATCCAATAAACTCGCAATGTTGGCAAAACGTGTTGGAAAAATATATACAAGGAAAACCAGAAGGGAAAAACGACCGACGCTTGTTCGTAAAGTGTCAATGTTTAAACTCAACAATGTGCCAATAACTCGGATTCAATAAAAAACTATTTAATTTTTCAAAGTTGACACAGAGAACAAGGCATTTGAAGCTGCAAAAATATTGGCAAAACTATATACAGACGTTCTGTAGCGGCCATTGCATCTAAAAATAAAAATAAATATGCATAATAAATAAGCTAATTATTTTGATTACTGCTGCAAACAAGACCAATTATTTATAAATAAACTTGGGTTTCTGCTAATTTATGGGGTCACTAGAAATGGCATTGAGTTTCTTGCAAGAAATTCATAAATTTTCTTTGATTAGATTCTTGACAAACACAAAGCCTCATTTACTGCATTATCAGCGTTTATTATAAAAGTTTGTTGGCCACTCTTTGGAGATAAATTATACAACTTAATTTTGCGTTGAAGGTCAGGTTTAATGAACCCTTCCTGTCTGTTCAAACAAAAGAACAATTATTATGGAAATGCCGTTGACCCGCTATAAAGTACAGCCTATAACTTGAAATTGAAAATTCTTTGTGGAAAGCAATTACTGCTGATAAACCGCTTTCACATGAATTATTATTTTTCGTCCTCTTTTTTTTAGGGGGTCGATAGAAAATTTCAATCATTTTTCTCTCGTTTTGTGAGTAAAATTCCACCTGCAGATAATTCGAAATTCTTTCTACGCCGAGTTCCGAACGAACTGCCATTGGCATGTCAAATATTTGCCGAGGCAAACGCTGCCGCCTCTAACCCATGGAAAGCCATAACCTAACCTCCAGCCCCCAACTCGTGTGGGAATGACTTGCTTCAATTATTGGGGGGAAAATCTCCTTCCATTTCGTTTTATTCCGGGGGTTTTCTGCTGACTGTTATCTGACGCTTAACATTTCCCATCTTCCTAGCAGCAGCAGCAGATGAATTCATCTATCCATCTATCAGTTCCGTGCCAGCTTCCAGTTTAGGAACCCAAACGCATTTAATTTATATAAGTCACGTGAGAGGCATTCTTTATGCGGAAAAGCCATGAGAGAATAGGATAATGGTTTTGTGGTGGGATGGTCCAATCAGAGGAAAATCCGGATTTGGCTCCCTGACTTGATAAGTTTTGCAACCCTCCCAAAGGGGTGTTTCTTAAAAACGAAATCCGTTTGGAGTTATAGAAATGGATCGACGACAGCACTGACAATTTGTTCTAAATAACAGATGACGTATTTTATAATTCTTTTAACTTTCTCCACATCTAAAGTTCCTTCTAAGTGGTACTCCGGTGTGAGGAGTCCTACAAACCTTTTGAAGGTGTTTCCAAAAATAAAATGCTCTTGTATAAATTCCCTTAAATAATTGAAACGTCTTACATAAATCCGCCTTCCGCAATTCTATTGGGGTCAACGGCCAAGTCGGGATTTTAGATTTTTTCGGAGCTTCTGGATATCAACCTACATTGTATGTATATGCTAACCAAATTTGACAGGCTGGCAAGCACTTGGACAAATAATAACTGTCACTAATCGTGATGGAGTGGATTTATGCGAAGACGAGATTTAGTGACTAAAAATGAGTGGTGCACTCCATTTCGTATGCGTCTTTGGTCTTTGCATTTTGATTTATTAGCCAAAGCAGAAAGGGCCCCCCATGAGGCCCCTCCCTCCGAAGAAAGCGAAAAGACTCTGGTCTCGGGCTCTGGCTTAAGTGAATTATATTTTATGTGTGGCTCTGCTCATGTCGCCACGAACATCATAAATCACACAAAAGTCCATTTGTATTTCACACTTCTTGGCACGTGACTCTTTCAAGCGGATCTCTCGGTGGAGATCTTTTGACTTTGGTTTCTCTACTGCCATTGGAGATTTTTTTTTTCTGGATAATAATTGTTGATGGAGATGTTGGTGCTGAGATGTTGTGTTTGAAATTGCAGAGTGAAATAAACTAGAGAGATTTGAACCGCACTTGTTTTTGTTTTTTAATTTAAAATGTAGTTTTATATTTGATTATTATCCTTTTTTCTAAAATAATCCATAAAAATCATTTAATAAATGCGCTTAGATATATAATAAATAATACCATTTGTATCTTTAACTCGATTTATCGATACAAATACAAATTTTTAATTACCACTCAGTTTTTGCTTTCTTCTCCACTCCTCTCTCCTTTTGTCTGAATTATTGTCTAAGCATTAAAATAAAAATGCCAGCTGTCAATCTTCATAATCGATATTTAAGGGCCATTTCCTGTGTAAGCCTTAGACCCATATCAGAAGTATTTTCCGCCCACCTCCCGATGACCCCTGAAGGGTTCTATGCTACCCTCCCGCCCAGGAAAACCTTTGTCTAATCTAGTGAAAACCGAAATGGAAGAACAAACGAACAGACAATCATAAGTTGGGGCCATTAACAATTGCGTGTTTTGGCATCGTCATCGTCACAGAACCGAATCGAAATCGAATGGAATGGCATCCATCGACAACGACATCATTTCTCGTTGTGTCCCATCGCTGCCGGGGCAATCAAAAAGTTTAGCTTATGCCATTAAATTGTATTTTTAGTTGGCTCAGCTTTTGCTCATGCAAATGCAATAAATAAGTAAACAAATTAAATGCGCATAAATAACAGCGGAACAGCGGAACAACGGAGCAGCAAGCGTCGAAATACAAACGGCAAAGAGGTTAACACATCCCAACTATCGTGCTAATGTGCATAAACTTTTTTCGTCTCTTTTTGTTTGCGATCAAATACAGTTGGCTACAGTCTCAGGCACGTGTGGGCCACAAAAAATTGGGAGATATTCACAAGGAATATGGTGAAAAATAGCTAGCGAAAGAGCCAAATAAAACGCAAACAAAGATAACTTAACTAAATCTGAAAGAGAAAGAGAAAAAGAAACAAAAAACCGCGCAGATTTCGCAGCGTGAAATTTTTTGCAAATGACGCAATTTTTTTTGCAAAAAAAAAAAAAAACAGAGAAGAACTAGAAAAAAAAAAAAACAATAAAAAGCCAAGCCGACGATATAAAAACAGAAAAAAGAACAACAAATTAAATAAAATAAAAAGCCAGCCAGCCAAGTTGTCGTTTGCTCATTTTGGCGTGACACACATAAGGCACACACACACAGACCATAATATAAATTTAATATAAATATACAGTGGACAAGCGATACAGCGAAAAAATTAAATTAACAATGGGGAGACTAGTAATTTCGATACATGTTTTATTTTTAAAAATATGAAGGGATTAAAGAGCACAATTTAATCGAATAATAATAATATTCAGATAGTTTACTTTTCAGTTATAAACTATATTTCTTTTCCTTATATAATTTAAACAAGGTTCTAATAATTCCTATGCTTGAGACCTGCCACTGTAAATATATAATAGAAATGCCAGTGTGCGTTGTGTGTGTAGCTTTCTTGTTTGGAAATTGTCCGTCGTTGCTGTGCGCATACAATTATTAGAACGATATAATTTCATTATCAGACAAGCGGCGAGGCAGCGCGCTAAAGCAGCTAAAGAAGAGAGAAAAGTTCATTGGCACACAGGGCGTATGAGTGTTTGGCTCAAGTATTTTTGCAAACAGACAGACACATCCACACACACACTCGCAGAGCAGATAAACAATTGCTGACTACTAAAATTGCTGCCTGAATTTATTATTTAATTATGTTTTGCATGCGAGAGAAGAAGCAGCAAGGGAAGCCATGTTGCCAAGTCTAGGGCCGTGGAAAACTGTACAAATTGTACCCGAGTGAGTATATCTCTTAGATGTGACTTTGGAGTAACTTAACGAGTTTGGGGAGTCTCAAAGTTTATTTGGACTTAGCTACCAGAGATAGCGAAAAGAGCAGAGTTTATGATTTGTGTTAGCCTGCTCGCTGAAGCGTGACTTTCCACGTCTGCGTTTTTTAAATGCAGAAAAAAAAACCATGTGTGGAGTACATTTTATCAGCTTTTGCCAGCCAGAGTTCCACAAAAAGGAATTCAAGTATACGACAGGTTGATCTCCGTCAGATTGAACGGTCACAGAATGAGAAATACAATATTTTTTCATCATTATAAGGTTTATTCATCCTCTCACAAAGTTTATATATTTTTAAATCGAACCTGCATTTCATTCCAAAAAACAATTACTATTCGAATTTGACAACAGCCCAATCAAATCATTAAAAACAAGCTAATTTGCGAATTTATAAACTTAAATTTGTGAAAATCGAGAGGTTTAGTAACGATTTGAGCCCTGACACGAATCAATTAGCAAGCAGTCTCTTTTTCCCCTAAATAACCTCCAGGATTCAGTGGCTTTCATGGAAATGGATTTTGCGGCTGGCTAAAAAGTTTGCCAATCCGCAAAACCTTTTTTCCTCCTCTCTTTATTCGTAAAACAAAAGAGGAATCCAACAAATAAAAAAATGTTCGCTTGATTTTTCGGTTAGCATTTTTGGGAATTTGCGTTTGGAACTTTTCCTGCACACACTCACATTTGTTGTTGTTGTTGTTGTTGGATGCATATTTTAGCATTTTCCCGCTGTTGCTGCTGCTGCTTCTGCTGCTACCGCTGCTGGGAATAAAATAATGTTTTTGGCAAATTTTCAAAAATGTATCAATGGCAAAGTTTGTAGCGAGTGTGTGTGTGTGTGTTGAGCTTTTGTTTGTTGCATACAAATTTTATAGATTTTCAACGCCTTCGAGTGCAGCTGCCAAATATCCTGGAGCCTTATATGCAAAGCTCAGGCTGCTCCTCTCCCTCTTTCTGCCTCTCTGGCACACATGTGAGGCATTTTAAGTGAAAAACGCCATCGTCATGGCTGTCGCCGACATGCCAATGTTTCCGTATCTCCCCCCCTCTTCCACCTCTCTGTATCTGTCCTCACCTCTACAGCTATCCGCTCCATCTCTCTGTCTTCGGCTCTATCCCCAGCTCTATCCATTGTGTGGGCCAAGAAGCAGCATTCAATAACTTCGAATGGCAGCAGCTATTCCATTTGGAATTTCAATAAAAATACTTGTCCAGTGTCTCTCTTACTCCTTATACATAGTAGATTGCGGCAGCTAAATCGCTTAATATTATCGACATACTTTTGCACTAAAAACATTTTAATATTGCATTTATTTGTTGGGCTATCGGGCCATCTTCTGATACCTTTTTGATTGTGGGTTTATTTTATATCAGAAATAATTAAGTCAATCATTCGAATCCCCTTCAAAATTGAGAATATTTATAAGTAAATATAAGTATGCAAAAATTTCCCAAGAAAACAATTAAAAGTACCCGGGTGTTGACATGGAAAAGTTATTTGTAGAATTTATATATTATTAATATCAAAGCGCGACATCTACTTACGAAACACAATAAAGTGTTCTCTAATGAATAAAATAATATTAACAATAAATTTGTTTTCAAGCATTTATATGTTTCTACTAAATTTATGCAATATTCTACAATATTTTTCTATACTAAAGCCAACCTATTTCCAATTTTTGATCATTGCAGTACGGCCAGCGAGTGCCGACGGCAGCCTCACCGAGCAACACCAACTCGAGCAGCTCCTCGAACACGGGCTCCCAGAGCGGAACGCTGAGCACCAGTCTGAGCAACACGACGAATACCAACACGAACATGGGTCCCAACGGCACGGCACAGAATCAAAACCAGCAGGGCGGCGAGCAGTTGTCCAAGACAAATCTCTACATACGCGGACTGCAGCAGGGCACAACCGACAAGGATCTAGTTAATATGTGTGCACAGTGAGTACCAGGGACACCAGAATGTGTGGCATTCGCATTCGCATACGCATTTCAAATGTTCTGCCAAAAAAATCCTCTTTGCGGGCGCCGCACAAATCACAAATCAGATATAAATGCAATCAAGCCTCTCTCTATTTCTCGATATGCTTTGTGTGTTCGTTGGTGCGTCTTGTGTCCTGCGGATTTCTATCTTGTCCCTGCAGAGGTCCACCTATCACATTAAATTGCATTATGGCTGCCAGGGCACGGCTCCCTGGGCAGGAGGCCATTATGCAAATTCACTTTAATTGTTTTTGCAGCTGCGGGGCTCTATCATCTGTAACATATCAATTTGTATATGCCCTTTGAAGAGCCCAGGCAGATCCTGGATGCCTTTGAGCTCGCTTGATTTTAATTGGACGTTAATAGCTGGGAAATTCCGGGGGCAAGGGGCCGCATGTTCTTGACTAAATTGACATTATTGGTAAATATAATCGAGGTTAAAGAGGGAATTTTTCAGTTTTTAATTATTTTTGACATCAAATAGCGTAAGAATCTAAAAAAGAGATTAAAATTCATATAATATTTAACATTGTACATCGTTTTCCCCTTGTGTATAGAAATAGTTTAGAAAAGGAATTCATTTTGTAAATGAAATAAAAATGTCATGGAATATACACCAGCTACATCGAAATGAAAAATAGTGACGGAATTGAATACATTTAAATTTTCAAAGTTGTATAAATTCTTATTCCCTAAATTGTATTCCAATCCGCCCTTTTTCGTTTCGTTTTTACATTTATGTATTCCATTCCCTGCCTCTGGGCTCGGCCGTATCTGAGATACGCCTATATATCTTTGGCGCTACATCAGGCATACGAAATGCCATCCATACGAAGTGAACTAATTCGAAATGTGTGTGACCGACTATTGATTTGCCCCCACGGAGCAGAGTCTCGGAACCCGAAACCCATTTCCATCCGCTGCACCCCATCCACAGCCCCGCTCCTAAGCCCATTCCCTCTGCTAATGAGCGGCTTAGCCTCAGTCCATTCCGCTTGGCTGCTTTTCCATAAAGCCACCACCGCCCCCATCCTGGGGAGAAGGAGAGGTCCTTCGCTCTCCATCCTTCGGGCGGCCAAAAAGTAACCCCCAAAAAAGCAACACTCGCCTTTCCCTTTTCTCGTCCCCTGTTTCCCTGTTTCCCTGTTCCCTATCCATTTCCTCCTTTCTGACTTACTTGTTGGAGGACGCGGGGCCAAGTTTCTGCAAACTAAACAAAATCCACTAATTAGTGCGCACGCTTCATCAAAAAATGAATTTTTTGGGCAGCCCAAAATCATTTTTGGCCTCAGGAGAAGTGTGAGAAGTGAGGGAGTGTGGGTGAAACAAGAAAATAAACATTATTATTATGTGTGTATTACGTATACGCACCGCTGGCCACTTGATTATGGTCATGCCATTTCTTTTGTGCATAAAAAACAACTTATTTGCGACGGCGTCACACGAACATAAAATACTAATGAAAAGCGCTTAGAGTGGAAGAAGACGAAGGGGAGGAATGAATCCCCAAGTCAAGTAATTAAATTGAAGGTTAATTTGTTTTGCTTTTTTTATGCTGCACACAGAGTCAGAGTCCTTTCCTCCTGCTCCTGCTCTTGGTCCTTCTGCTGCAGGCAATCAAAATAAGCGGCTTATTAGTAGTGGGGCAAGGCTTGGAGCTCCGGGGCTTTAATGTTATTATAACCATGTATTTATGGCGGTGGTAAGTGAGGGGAGCTAGTGTAACTAAGAAGATATCGATTTAATTCCCGGCACACGGACCAAGCTAATAATTGCCAAGCATAAATGAGCAGTGAAGATGGGTTGTACACATTTCCATTGCCTACTTTGCAGCGCACGAGCATAAAAATTGCATTTTAATGACACTTTAATTGCTTATGCTAAAGGTTTACCTTTAGTTTACCCAACCAGAGCCACTAGCCAGCCGCCAGGTGTCTGGTTGTGTCGCAACCCCAACTGAACCCCATGCCAGGTATTATTTGTGGCACGTGGCGCCCGCCACCGACACGCACCGCACCCTGCAAGAGAGAGACTAGAATGTGTTTATAATCTGATTATCGACTCTTTTGCAGTCGTTGTTGTCATGCAACGACATATCCCATTCCCATTCCAAATCCCTCCAAGTCCTTTTAAGCATATCCAATATTAATCACACCTGTGTCTCTCTTTTTTCGCCTCTAACTTTCAGATACGGAACAATTATATCAACCAAGGCTATTTTAGATAAAACAACAAACAAATGTAAAGGTATTTTTTTCTTCACCATTCTCATCATTATTTTATTTATGTGTGTTTTTGTACAAGTATTATTAGTATGTGTTTATGTAATAAAAGAAAAGATATCAAAAAAAAAAAAAAAACGCAAGAAAAGAATATAAACAACCAAAAACTGAAATTTCATTGATTTCCTTTGTATTTATTTTTTGGTTTGTTTTGTTTACAAATTCTGAGTACTCTCTGGAGGAATACTTTTATTTAATTGGAATTTAATTTTATTGGATTGTGAATTATTGTATTCGAAGAGGAGAGCGCTCAGCATTTGTTATTTTTTAATTAAAACACTTGAGTTAGTAAGACTGATCACCACTTTTATTGCTCGTTCGTTACGTTGTGTACGTAGTTTATCTTATAATATTTTTTCAATATATAAAAGTATATTTGTTCTATACATATCATTTTCCAAATTAAATATTGGCATTTACACCAGTTTGCGATTGATTTCCTTCTACTTGCCTTCAGTTCCTCAGTTCGATCATTTCGCAATCGTGTCATTCATGCATTTCTACTCTACTATTACAACAAATATATATATGTATCTACTGCTACTGATGCACTCAACTATTAATAATTGCGATTACGATTACGATTATGAAAATATGTACATAGCCCCGGTAAATGAACGAGCTGTATGAAATGTGTATCTATGAACGGCTGTTGCCCTCTGTCTCTCTCTCTCTCTATCAATGTGTGTGCGTGTATCGATATAAATATACTTTTTAATATTTCTTGGTATTATTTGAAGAGTTATTTTTGTTGGTGTTGTGTTCTCCGTTCCATTAAGTTGAATCAAATTAATTATTAATTTAATTTTCACCCGTTTTTTCTTCTACTCCTCTTCTCTCTCGCAAAACAAATATATATTTTGTTTTTGTTCGATTCCGTTTTTTTCGTTTTCGTTTTTGTTTTCGTTGCACGTGACCCAATGCGAAAATTACACTTATTTTTTTATCCGTTCTCGATTGCATTTTCGATTTCAATTTTCGATTTGATTGCCAACCAAATATTGGACTATAAATAAATATCTCACGCTCTGTCCCTACCAATATACTTATTATATATACATATATATATATATATATTTATACATGCAATTAAAAAAAATAAAAATAAAATTCCCCCCACCCGCAACACACAAAAACAAACAACAAAAAAATAAAAAAAATAAAAACGAAAACAACGAAAAACAAAAACAAAATATGCTTTTTTGCAGGTTACGGCTTCGTCGACTTCGAGCAGCCAGCCTTCGCCGAGTGCGCCGTAAAAGGATTGCAGGGGAAGGGCGTGCAAGCTCAGATGGCCAAAGTGGGTATCTGGGTGCTTCATAGGCCGGCCATTGTACGTTTGTTTGCATGCAAGTAATACTCACCCCCCACACACCGCAGAAAGTGTCCCATCCAAGAGAACCCAACCCCGAAAGCCAGCCCCCCTCCCTGTCCAAGAAACTCCAAAGTTTAAATCCAAATCAGAATCCTACTCCCTAGTCCGTACCGATATATCCCTTTTCCAAATCATTTATGTGCGTTTCGTTTATATTGTACTGCCTAGAAGTTGCCTCTCCCTCTAGTCCAGCGTATTATTTTATTATTTAAGTTTTGGTCAAGACTTCATTTACTTTTTTTTTTTGGTTGGAAATTGGTTTGCGTTTTTGTTGGTCACTTTCCTCCGAAGGAATATTCGTCACTAGGCAAATATATGTATACCTAAATGCCGATTTTTATAGAATTTATCCTTTTAGTCTTCGTAATTTCCAGGATTGCTTTGAAGTATCCATTATAAGAAGTCTGAATTATCTATTTTCCATAAGATGATGTTTCTCACATCTTCATACTTTAATTTCTATCGAGCTCCGATATAATGCTAATACATTTTTTATTCTCAAAAAGTAAAATTAATCTTGTTGCGTTTTTAATTAGCATAACTCCGAATTAAAGTTCAAAAGAGGCTTCTGCTTTCAATGTAAAAATTTAACACTTCTATCATATCAAATTGATACCAAACTCTTGATACAATTTAAAACTGGATTTCTTAAAGTGCAAAATTTGTATAAAAGTCGGCAAATACCAGAAGGAAATTTTGGCTTGAAAATCAGAATAAAATATGTATTATTTACTTAACCAAACGGTGTGGGAAACACATCCTTAAGTTTTCGCACCGCATTTGTGGTGAACCTTAAGTTAACTATGCTGTCCTATGCTTTATCTTTGTTTATTAATATCCCCCTCGAAATCCCAACCTCCCTGAAAAAACCCAACAACCAACCCAACCCAAACCTCTAGTTCGTAGTGTTGTTCCAAAGACTCTTTGTATAACCGTTTGTCGTATACCAAAAAACCACACATACTATATATCTCGATATAACCGAATATAGACAGAAACAATTTGATAGTAAACCTGAAAACAAGTTACTTTTAGATTTATTTCCTTATTTATCATCTTCCTTTACTTAGCGGTAGTTTAATTGATAGCGTAATACATATTTTATAGTGTACATTTCAGATATTAATTGAGAATAACTTCATTTATTAATGACATTCTGTAGTTCATATTTATGAAGCTGAAAGAGTCATCAAATAAATAACCCCTCTCTTTAATCTTCCTTTAGCAGTTGAATAAAGAACCCCCAAATATAATGGCCTTAAGTGAGAACAATTAATGTTTGTTAGCGGATTTGTTTGGTAAATTAATTGCATTAAGCGTACATCGTACTACAGGTATCTTTTGCAGTTTAGAGTAAAACCATTTTCATAAGGTATACCAATATATTTATAATACTTATAGAATGCAGTAACTGAAAAGTAAACCCCATTAAATCATTATTAGCTTAGGCCTTATTCATCAAGGTAGACCTAAAGAGAGTATACTACATTTCTTTCTTTTTAAATACCTCCTCCTTATAGATTTTTTTCAGACATAAACATATTACATAAAACATATTAGAAGAATATATTTTCTGTATAAAATACATACACATATTTCACTTATTTGTATTAGTTCAGTTCTCTGAAATAATCCATCCATTTAAAAACTGTTTAAACTGTTAGCTCTCATATTAAATTTATTATTTTCCTAAGAGATTTTACCCGAACCTCGATTGTAGCTTAGTTCCTAAATGGGAAATTGGGCTATAGATACTAAATTTAAGTAGACCTTAGCTAAAGTATTCATCGATTTAAGTAGAGCAAGCCAAAAAGCAAATATATCCTCTCCATTTCCATTCCAGACTCGGTTCGAAGAGCGAAACATTGTAAACATTCCAGTTTTTGAAATCGTAAATCCTAATCAATAATTAGCAGCCATTTACAGCGGATTACGAATGCTGCTCCCAGCATTGGGATGCTCTGGCATCAATATCAATTTCGGCCACTCATTCGTGCATATTAATAATTTGTAAACAAAGCGAAAAGTTTTTCATCCAAAGAGCTTAGCACCCCCACTCTCTCTCTCTCGTTAGCTTTTTCCCAACGCTATAATCCGATGGCATTAAATGCTCATTAAACAGAAGTACATAGCAAAATAGTTCAAAAAATATATATTTAGAAATTTTGCTGTACAAAAATAAACCCAGACAACACTTATTGGCGTAGGCATTATTGAATTGTAATCCATAGATTGAACGACACACACTTACACTTAGGATAGAATAGAAACCAGTACAAATAGCGTATCTCTCTCTCTTCATATATGATAATAATATATATATTGAATCTGTATATTCAACTGTATAAACTGTATACTCGTATTTTGAAGTTATAGCCAGCCAAAAGTATATAATCAACCTCTCTACTACTTCAACCTACTACTACAAAGTTTGTTGTTTGAGTACGCAAATTGCTACAAACCTGTGCCGGCCAAAAATCAAACCAAAAACCAAAGACAATCTAAACTCTAAGTATAACAAATCAAACAGAGCTCATTTTAAACCCTAAGACATTAACTGCTCAGGTATTTAACTTAGTTAAGCAACGATTAAGGGCGATTAAAACGAGGCAAACACTGAGGGGGGAAAATCCAGTCAGCGTTCAGGTCTCTAAGTTATTCTTTGATAAGTCACAGGCATTACATAACATCCAAACAAACACACACACTCTACACCCACACACACTACACACACACCTTCGCAAGAGTCAGGCACACTTAACGCACACTAACACACTGACAACAGACAAACAGTCCAAAAAGAGTTCGACAACAGAAACATTTTTTGGCTAGCAACTTGAATATTTACTAATGACAAAATCTCTACGTTCTTAATTTCTCTACTCCCCTCTCTCTCTCAATAAAAAATTAAAAAAAAAAAAAAAAAAAAATTAAAACACTTCCCACACACACACACACACATATCAACATGCATACGCACACACCAAAATAAACACACACACATGCTTACGCCAACCGCTTTTGTGTAACGTTAATTTGTGTGAAACCAAAACAAACAACAACCAACCGAAAAAAAAAACAACCAAAAACCACAAATCAAACTAAACTGATTCAATTTCAACAACCGTCCACAAATCAACAATCAACAACCACCAACAACAATCAACAACACCACACCACCCTGATCTGACCCAATTGCATACAACAACCACACAGCAACAGGAACAGGATCCCACAAATTTGTATATTGCAAATTTGCCGCCCCACTTCAAAGAAACTGATCTGGAGGCAATGCTATCGAAATACGGACAAGTTGTTTCGACCAGAATATTGCGTGATCAGCAGATGAACTCCAAGGGTGAGTGTTGATGCGTATTTTTGTATCAAGGTAGCCACAGAAATCGTTAATGCAAATAGATTGATTTTACATGTATTTCGTTTCTTTCAAATAAAAATACGTGTGTACTTTCCATTTTCCAATTCCTCGACATAATTGCAAACGGTTTAATGTGACCAATCCCCCCGAGAGATCAATTTAATAATTGGTTTTTTCTTCCCCCTAAGGCGTTGGCTTTGCCCGCATGGAGAGTCGCGAGAAGTGCGAGCAAATCATTCAGATGTTCAATGGTAACACAATACCGGGTGCCAAAGATCCCCTGCTGGTGAAGTTCGCCGATGGCGGACCCAAAAAGAAGAATCTCTTCAAGACGCCCGATCCGAATGCGCGTGCGTGGCGCGATGTCTCTGCGGAGGGTATTCCCGTGGCCTATGACCCCACCATGCAACAGAACGGAGTCAGCGTGAATGTTGGCACCCCCATCGGTGTGCCGTACTCCCGCTTCAGCGCCCCCCAGGTGGGTGGCTATCCAGTGGCTGGCTCCCAATGGATACCCGGTTACATGATGACCCAACCGATCACTCAGGTAGATGATCAGGTGAGTAGTGGACATACATCCATTATGGGGTTAAATATGGCACTGGACTTGGTAAGGAGTGAGATCTTTAAGATGGATGCAGATTAGGCAATGATTATATTTGTATACTTATCAGAGATTGTACGCTATATACTTTCGATCCGCTCCCAAGAATAACTTGTGAGTCCGCTTAATCGTAATCGGAGATAAATAATGCGAATCTTTGCCAAAATGCAGCAAAACTCCCTCTATCACATTCGCTATTAAACGAAATTTACAAGCTAGTGTTGCTGCTTTGCTTGTACATTGCAGGTAAAGTGTGGAAGAGAAAGGGATAAGAGTCAGACGCGAAAGACACATACAAAGGAAAGAGCGAAATTCAGCGGATCTTTCGATACCCTTTTAAACTTGCAAGCCATTCTTGCTGCTTTGCTTATACATTGCAGGCTAAGCGTGGAAGAGAACGAGATAAGAGTTCTTTCGATCTTTTTAATGAAACGGGACCTCTGGCGAGCTGTCTTATTAACCCAAGGGGCTGTGGTCGGTGCATGTACATTTAATTATTCATCAGGCTAATCTAAGATAATTTGTAGTAGTTATATCCTAAATTAGTCCAGTGTCATTGGGGTTACTTTGAGCCTAAAATGGTTACTGATCAATCACCTTTATCTCCACAGTACATGCAGATGGCGGCTGCCCCACAGTTGGGTGTTACCTCGTACAAACCGGAGGCGGTGAACCAGGTGCAACCCAGAGGCATCTCGATGATGGTCAGCGGTGACACGGGCGTGCCATATGGAACGATGATGCCCCAGTTGGCCACTCTGCAGATTGGCAACTCTGTAAGCCATTGATCCCTTACGATCTCACGATCTCCCGAAACTCTTTCTCTCGAGTTCCCCTTGCTAAGAGGCAGATATGCCTCTGCATGGGCATGTCTGCTTGAATCCTTGCGGATCGAAAAGAAAGATAAAGAGTTGTCAGCTTGATTGTCGGACACCCTGAAGATCCACATTAATAGTGCGCCTTCTTCTCGGTGTGCAAGCTGAGTGTGTATAATCTTGAAAACGTTGATTGATACTTAATTTTGTACTCTTTCTATTCCTTTCTATTTCTCCAATTATTTTCCTTTTGCTTTCGATTGATTTTCGGTTGGATTTATTTTTGTATTTGTTTGTTTTTTTTCTTTCGTTTCTTCGGTTTCTTTTATAGAACTTTTCTCCATCGTTACAGTATATTAGTCCAACTTACCCATATTATGCACCACCACCAACTATTATACCAACAATGCCAATGACAGATTCCGAACAGGCTAGCACAGCTGCATCACCCGACGAGGCATACACACAGTATCCACATCAAGCCGCTCCCAAATAGGTCTTCGCGAGGTGAGTGAAGTCTTCTCTCTCTGCCATCTGTGTCTCCTCTCCATTTCCGTCTCGGTCTCGGTCTCCGTCTCTGTCACTATCTCTCTGCTGCCATTGCATCCATCTCTCTGTCCCTTCATTTCTGTCTCATATCTCCATGTGTCAGCACCTAAGTGCGTATGAGTTTTCTTCCCACAACTCTGGTTTCTACAAATCTAATTTATCTATAACTCGAACTAAGTTGAAATATAAATTAATCTTACCAGACATTATTAAAGATCGATTTTAAATTTCAGAAAATATGTGACATATTTAAAAATACATATGATAAGTTAAAGTTCACGTTTGTCATATGAGATGACGATGAAATACCACTTTATAGATGAGTTTCGAGTTATAGAACATTTATTTTAAGAATCCAAACCCATTATTCTTTTGTTGTAGCACTACAGCTTTCTATCCAGTCTATTGTGTTTTCCAACACTGTTATGCATGTGCGCTCTTTGCTCTTAGAGCAACCCCAAACCCTCATTAAAACGAGCACTCACCCCACCTCACTCGCCTCATTTAATTTGCTTTCACTCTGAGCTTTCCCCTTAAAAATAAAACCCCCAAGGCTTCATCGTTTCATCGACACTTTTAAACACATTGCCCAACACTGCATCCGCAAAAAAAAGAAACTCACAACACTATGATCATCGGGGCTTCATTTGTGTGCTCTGCTTGTTGTTGCTTGCCTGTTTGCTTCAGATCTGTTCATTACATAGCCATGCCTTTTCAATACTAAACAAAAATGCATTTTATTTACTTTTTTCACCCAACTTTTGCGGCTTCAAAACATGGTTTATTTTCATATAGTACAGTTATTAAGCAGCCTAATCACTGGTAACCCTTACTAGGTAAATATCATTCATTATTCAATAATTCGATTTAATTGCATGTGACTCGGGGGATGTGGAAAATAACCCTAAAGACATTTGGTCTCCCTTTATCCTTGAAATAAACCCTACAAAGATAAACCTTACTAATCCAATTTAATTATTCTAGCTATAATATATTAGTACCCCATTTGAGTACTATTTAAAATCGGACGAGAGTGAGAGCAGCATGATGCCCGGTGGAAGGAGCGGAAAAGCCAGGAGGAGACGAAAATCAGGAGCGGATCGAGGATTAAAATGGATGAAGAAGTCAACAACAACCACCACATGAACAACAACAACAACAACCAGAACAGCAACCACAAACAACAACTAGCAGAAACAACAGCAACATTCGACAGAAGAATTCAAGATGCAGATGCATGCAGTTCACGAAATTAAATCTAGAGAAACGCAAGCCGTAAAATGATAAAAAAAAATTAAGAGAAAATAATGTATAAATAAGAGAAGGAGGTTGGATACGAAAGGATAAAGTTTAGGGGTTACACGAGTAAAAGATAAAGCCGCCGGTCTCGAAGTAGACAAGCGCTGAAGACGCGAGTAAAAAGTGAAGAAAAGCAAAGACTAAACTTAAATAATAGAGCATAGTTATACACACTAAATAAACAACAGCAAGCTACCGCAAACAGCAGAGGCAAAAGGAATTGCTAAAACAACAACAACAGCAGCAAACAAAAGGAAAAGAGCGCAGTCGAAAATATTTACAAAAAGAGCACTGCAGGATGCGAAGAATTCGAGGAGAAGAAGCTTAAGTCATAGGTGGAAACGCATGCGGGGAAAAGCACTTGAGAAACTTGAGGAAATCTGCCGAGCAAAAACCATCGCAGATTAGAGTTAAGTTAATTTTGTTAAGCGAAAGAGAAAGGGAGAATAAACAATTGCATGGGGAGAATCCGAGGGGTAGAAGTGATGTAAAAATAGAGGAGAAGATTCAAAAAAAGAAGAAAAAGAAAAGAAACTATTTTGCTAATTTTGAGCTAGCAAAAAAAGAAATCGTAAGCGGAGAGGAATTTTGTGAAGTGAAAGAGAAGAAAGCCCGAAACAGAAAACAAAAATAAATGTGTGTGCAATGTATGTTAAAACCGTAAAACAAAAAACAGAGCAAATAAAAACGAAACAAAAGTCATTTCGACTCGATGATGATGATATAAACAAAGCATAACTCTTAAGTCAAACTTCAGCAAAAAAAACGCGTAAGAAAGCAAACCTTTTTTACCTTGGCGGCAAGAATCCGAGATTTTTATGAGGATGCAACTCAGACTCTACCTTTGTTTCTGTTCTGTTTGTCTAATTCGTAATATTTATTTTGAATTTTCCTTTTTAATCCGTGTTGAACAGCACAAAAAGAGTGGACGAAGAGCAGAAACGGAAGCAGAAGAGAGCGTAGATAGCCACAAAAAAAAATGAAAGGAATGGAAGATCGGTCCTTGGTTTGTTTTCTCCTTTTTGGTTGGTTTCACGAACCGAAGAACATGCAAATTGTATAAAGCAAAGATCAGAAAACATAAAACCTAAAATGTTGAAATTCAAAGGATTGGAAAACCAATGTCTTTTTTCCCCCTTTCGACATTCAATTTGGGCTATCCAAGCAGTCAAGGGAAGGAAGGAGAACATAAATTTAAACAAATGAGAAGAAAAAGCCTTTTAAACGGGCGAAAATAACCTAGGTTAAGTCTTAGCAAAACAAAAATAAGAAGATTGCAATAAGCAAACAACAGATTTAGTAGTACTAGAGGTCTAAACAAGAAAAATGAAGAAACCCAGAAGAATAAGCAGAAGCTTACAATGAACGTTGAAAGACGAGGTCAGAAGAGAGAAGAGAGTAGGAGGAGATGGAGATATCTTGTACTAGTTTTTAGCATATTTTTTGTGCTCATCAGTCGATTTAATGAATGAATTTTTTGTAGCTGTCTACAGTTTTTTACGTTAACTGTTTTTTAGAAATATTAATGAAGAAAGTAAACACAAAAAACCAATAACAAAATGAACCTAGGAATAGTATATTTTTCTGCATAGGCGAAGAGTTGTTGAGATTGCAGAAGAATTGTGAGGAATGTGGAATGAAGAAAGAATGAGTTTGATTAGCAAGGAACAACAACCAAGAGGCAAACACTTTTTAAAAGGAAATAGCGAAGCAAACCGAAACAACACACAAACGTAGCAAATCACACAGAACAAGGAAATAAAATTTTGAAACTGTAGAATTGTAGTTTAGCTTTGTGATGCGGAGAAATGGTACGATTTTTTGAAGGATCAGCGAGGATCAAACAACAGAGAACAACAGCAGCAGCAACAACAACTGGCACAGGCAGTAGCAGAAATGTAAACATAAAACAAAGAAAATTAAGATTAAATTAAAAAAAAAAAAAAACAAGATGAAGCAGAGAACTACGTTTAGTGAACTTAGTTAATAAGCAAAGATTTCTTTAGTCTTGTAAGCGTCTCTTAAGTAGAGTTTTGCAAAACGGAGCAAGGAGTTTAGAATTGAAATTGAATCCTTTTTCAGAGCCTAGCATATATTTATTTTCCTGAGACTCACACACACACACGTACACACTTACACACTGACACACGGACACACCTATCAAGCCTAAGCATTGTATTTGTGATTTTTTCGAATGTGTTAATTGATTAACAAAAACGATGAGCAAATGAAGAGAAACAAGGGAAATATGTGGGGTGGGAAAATTGGTGTGGGATGGGGCGAAGAAAGAGAGAATTTTTTGAGAAGAATCTCCGTTTTGAGAGGACACACTCGCACACACATACACTCACTGACACACACACGGCAAACAACATTCCTGAGCAAAGTCTTTGATTTGATTTTGATATATGTATGACGCGTTACGATACGATATGATTTTCAAGTCTAGAGATGTCGAGTCGCCTAACTGAACTATCTACATATATATATATATATACATTATATATATTCTATATATATATATAAAAACGTAAGAAAAACACAACGCCAAAAGTCTTCCTAAGCCTAAAACCAAAACAACAACAAAATGCAAATGTTTTTCTTATCATTTTTTTTTTGTCTTATTACGATTATATTTGCTTTAGACTGACTACGAACTGAAACTGTAACAATAACAACAACAAATGCAGGATTGTAAGACACAAAACACCTACACATATATAGACTCTCCACCTCCTGAACTTGATATATGCATGCAGGCATCGAAAAAATATATTTTGCCAAAAACATTCCAAAAGCAAAACAAATAAAAAAATGTAATACAAAAAATAAAGTAGAGGAGAAACGAAATTTTTCGAAGAAATTAATCGAGCGATGCCTGCATTTGTTGTCCTAAACAAGAAGAATCACAAATACAACAAACTCATTGGGAGAATATTTTTGAAAGGACTTTCAATCCTGTTTTCCTCACACACGAACCCACGCACATACACATACACACACGCATATACCCTCGAACTCACACAAAGTGCAATTTTCTTTCTATAGTTTTCAATGATTTTACTTTGTTAGCAGCAAGCAACTTAAGCAAATTGAGAGGAAAGCATTAAACATTAAGTTAATTTATAAAGCGCCGAGGAAGGAATCGAGATCGGGCGCTCCCTAGGAAAGTGAAAATGAATTTTATGTTTTAGAGATGGAAATGGAGATGGAATGCAGTCGAAGGGACGAGAAGAAAATGAACCTAGTATATAAGATCAAAGCCTAGTGCGTAAGTTTAGCGAACCTAAGTACAGTGTTGAGAAGCGAAGAATAACGCAACGGCGGACTGGGGTACAGTACCGCAGAGGAGAAGAGCGAAAAGTAGCAAGAAAGACCGAGACGGAGTCGAGTAGGACATATGATTTCTAGTTGGTAGTGAAAAAACGAGACGGAAATAGTTGGTTAGTTGGAGTGCAACACACGTAGCAAGTTGTAGTTTTTGTGTAGTTAGAGCGTGACGACGACGGGAGCGAGCGCCTGTCCGACAGTGTTGGCCAACGCACCGTTTGAGGTAGGTTTAATTTTTGAAAATGATAACGATGAAGCATACATGGACGATGACGGAAAGGGTAAACAATAAACAAAAGAAAATCAACCGACGAGAAGTGTTCTAATCTAAAAGCTATACTGACTTTTTTGTGTGTGTATTTAAATCTACTTTGACAAGAAACCAAACTTGAAACTCGTTTGTTTTGCGTCTGTATTTTGTTTTAATTTAATGCGTTTTACTTTAGTTTTTTAACTAATTTTAAGTAGTTAATTTATTATTTGTCTTAAAATCGCAGAGACCCCATTCAAGATTCAAGATTGCTTGGGTTTCTCGCCCCTGATTGAAGAACTCTCTCGCCTGAGGAGCGAATCGATTAAATTTGATGCAAGTGTTGAAGTAATTTTTAAAATGCAAACAAAAAAATGTCTAGTGCGTAAAATTGAAAACTAAAAACAACAAAACAATTTTAATAAAAACTAAAAACAAAAACAAAATTAAAGAAATATCTTTTGTTTCAGTGTGTGTGTTATTCCCTTCGTTTCGATTTGCGTTTCAATTCGATGTGATTTCTTAGTAGTAGAATGTTCGCTATATTAATTACCAGTCTAAGCCTACCCACACCCTACACCAAATAGTTTGCAGTAACAAATTCTTAAATTAAATGAATTATTGACTCTACTAAATTGAATTGTGTTTTAAACAGCAGGAAGCAAACTTAGTCGTCTTAGTCGTTGTTTAGGGCGGGCAGAGAGCAGAGCGTGAGATGATGCGAGCGGGAGGAATAAATAAACATTTTTTAATTAAGCCAATTTAAGGAAATGATGAATATATATTTTTTTGAAACTTTTTTGACGAAACCAAGAATATAAACAAAGGAAACAAAAAAACGAAAAACAAAATGAAAACGCATAAAAGTGAAAGTGAAAGCGAAAGCGGAGCCAGTAGTAGGAATGAACACTAGGCAAATCGATGGATGGTACAGACAGGATGACGGAATGAAAGGAAATAAGCTCATTAAATTTAAAAATAAATAAGAAAAAAAAAGCAGTTTGGTATGAAAAAGGGAAAGGAGGGAGAAGAGTAAGGAACAAAACACGACGACAAAGGCGTAAACTAACTTTAAGTAAGCGTAAAATGCAAGCAGCTAATTAAACTTAGAAACAGAAATACTTAAATGAGAGTAATGTACATTTCGCTTGTTGCTATTTTTAAGTTTTAAATCAAAGTCTTTTAAAGAACTTTATTCATTTTCTTATTAACAATGATAAAAACCAAAAACGACAAAAAAAAAATAAAGAAATCAAGCAAAGCAAATGCGCAAACTGGTAAAAATAAATCAGAAGGCAAAGAAAAAAAACTACATCTCTCTTTGTAATCCTCCAGAAAACAAAACTGAGGGAAGATCGATCGATAGCATGAGGAATCCTTTTTCAACTCTCTGTGTATTTTTTAAGGTATTATTTTTTGCATCAACGTGACGCTTTTAAGCATTTTTTATAAGGCGAAAGAATTGTATTTAAAACTCTAGTAAAAGCTAAAAATGAACACGAAAAACCAAAACCCTAAAAACGAGAAATTACGAGAAAAAATGCAAAAAAGCAAAATCTTTGCTATAACTTTCAAATTTATACGCGTACTTTTTGTGCCCTCAACTTCAATGCAAGAGATCATACATTAAAAACTGAATTGGAGATCTAGAGATGAAAGCTAAGCCCCCAAAATGAAAAGAGAAAGAAGAACGATTCACAATGGAAAATTAGTTTAAGCAAAACATTTTGCAGCTTTTGTGCTTATTTCGCTTAAGACTAGTTGAACAAGAAAAAAAAAAAACAAGAAACAAAAAACAAAAAAACAGAAATAAATGAAGAAAAAAATTAAATCTAATTGTAAGTAAAAAAGAAATGAGAATAGATCAGTGTAGAACAGAACAGAAAGCGAGAGAATCAAGTAAGAAGAAGCCAAGCAGGGGCAGGACGAAAGTCCCAAACCCTCGACTTGAGGCAAAACAGAAAGCATTAAACCGAAAACATAGCAAAAGATTTAAATGTGGACGATGAACGATGGAGTCGAAGAACACACAAACGTAAAACAAGAAGAAAACGTCTCTTTGGTAAGAAAAAGTAAAACCTAAAGAGCAAACATGCTGTCATCCAAAAACCAAAAACAAAAAAATGAAACTGAACTTTTTCTGAATCAATAAAAGACAAATTGATTTTCTGTAAGAAAACAAAACTCAAATGCATTTTTTATTCGTGGGTTTGGGTCGTAAAATTGCTTGGAGCTCTGGAAATGTCACACTGGGGATGCGAGACCACCGTACTTCCATCTTTTGCAGAAGGGTTACCCTGCTCTGGCTGCTGTGTCCTGTGTCCTATCATCCCCTCGTAAAGTGCTCGAGCCTCCCTTAGGCTATCTTCTTGTACCGACCCCGCTCATCGTCTCATAAATAAAGCCCTTTTGGTTTTTGGGGGCGGAAGTGGAGGAAATATGAAGGGCCCACCACATGAACTCCTAGCAAGTGTGCCTAGGAAGCCGCACGGATGAACCGAAAAACGTTGACAGCCGTTCGTCCTGCTAACTTTGCTGCTATCCTGTTCGTTTGACTTGTTTGATGGTTTTATGAGTGTCAAAACTTGACATTTTTATGACAGGCAATCGCCATTCCATTGTTATTGCAAGAAAAACAGTGTTGCTGGGGGAAATACGGCTTTCCGGAGGGGTGAAAAGTCGGAAGAGGCGCATCCCCCACAGACGCAGACAGGCGACCACTTCCGGTGGAGAATCAGGGGATGCTGTGAGTATGAGTGTCCCACCGAAAATGCTATAAAAGCAACACACTCACGCTTAACATACATTTGAGTGCGCGTTTGTATCCACACAGGAAATAATTTCCGATTCATTTAAATAATATGTTATATAATACCTCACCTAATATCTTTGGATCGATATTAAAAAAACTGTCTGTACATATATAATATTTAACAAATCTCGTAATCCTTAAAAACGCCAGTTAAGATTAGATATCCTCAGCATATACAAACATGTACATATTTTTGCCCAGTGTAAGAGCAGAACCTCCCCGAAAAAAAGAAGAATAAAAACAAGAAAAGCATTAAGAGCGGGGCGGCACATTTGTTTGCCTGCCTGCTTGTTTGTTTACTTTCCTGCCGTTATTTCGTTTTCGCATTTTCGCTCTCTGGCTGCGCGACATCTTGTCAAAATTTCTGTGCACCTGTTAGCGGCTTGTATTTTGTTGTAGTTGTATGTGTGACAATAGAAAAATTTCCACCCACCGAAATTTCAGCGATACACAGAGAATTGGGTGTTTCGAATATTATTTGCCAGAAAATGCACTGGTCTAACATCTGGAAGCATGGGCAATACTGCTAAGTATATTGTAGCCTAACGGTCCTATTTAGTTGCTTCCGAAATTATTTCCTTTTATTTTCATTTACTTATATCCTAACGCTACAAATAAAAACTTATATATATTTATTGCGTTAGTCACAACGATGTTTTAAATAAAATAAATAATGTAAATACTACCTTCTTAAATATTAACTAAATCAAGTTTACAATTTGAGTATTACAATTACAAACTAGCTTTAAGATTTATAAAATACAAATTTATTTTGCTTTAAGCTCCGTACTCAGACACGCGAAAAGTGTTCCTAAGCATTGAGCATTGAGAGGTCAATAGTCACCCTCTCGCTCTATCGTACTGCTTAGAAACACTTTTCGTGTGTCTGAGTACGGAGCTTTATAATAAAATAAGTGGGAACTATCTTTAAGCTTGCAGAATTGATTTGATTTTAGAAATAAACTGAGACCCGATTTTAAAGGTTTTAAGAGCATGAGGTAGATTGTTCCATAGGCGTTAATAAAAACTTGCATCCTCGAGCATTAGGTTTTATATCTGGGAATAACAAAGTTTTGCGTTCCTTGCGATTGATCTGGAAGAAGTTTTTGAAGCAAGTAGGAGGGTTCACGGGTGCACACAATTTTTTGAAAATAAATTAAGGCTTTAAGGTCGATCCACTTACTAAGGCACTGACTAGGTGAAAAGTATGGTCAGTACGATGGAGCTTAAACGAGTAACGGACGATTGAATTACAAGCAATAGTTAATTTTTGCGTATCTTGAGTGTGCCCAAAGCTCTGAAAACCGTAAACAGAGTGGAAAACAGAATTATTTTGGGAACTAATATTCGTAGACGAGTTGGAAAGAACGACTGAAAATTTGAAAGTTGAATTATATGTAGATGTTATGTTATATGCATATAATATCTATTGTCAAATTGTTAGATTGTAAAATATAAGTATTTCTACTAAGAAAAATAATTATAAATGAGGAAAACCATGTTAACCTAGGTTTAGCAATTGCAATTTAATATTTCATATACGGTTACATTATAAATATTTTTAAAACCATGCTTCGACAACCCTAAACTTACCATCCCCAAAATGCCATTCACATGAAAATTACATCGTCAGCTCTGCATCTCCGATAACAATTAAGCAATCTATAGCGTTGCATCTTCGATAACAATCGAAGCAAACTCACCTTGATATCCCATTTGAAAATGCAACAAAAGTCTTACGTCAATCTCAATTATTATTTATTTATTGTTTATATCTAGTTCAATTGCCATACGGGATTTCTGATAGGCATATGCAACTTCCATTAGTTCGTGTACAGAAAACTGTTTAAACTATAAAAACTGACACTGTGGCTGGAGCCGTACAAAAACCGAATTTGTTAACTGTTTACACGTTTGCACATAGGCTATGTACGCTATATTCGGTCCCACATCCGCACATCCGATATCAATTTTTGTGGCCTTGGACAAAATGGAAACAATGGCTAACAAATTACGAACTACGCGGAAACAAAATCATATATAAAAATCGTTAAATTTACACGCCACCGTCTAGCGAGCGGCTCACTTGCCGCCAAAGCCGCCCATCAGATTCCCCAGGCCGCCCAGTCCGCCCGCCGCTCCCTGCTGCAGCTGTCGCATCATGTTCTGGAGTCCGCCCACGCCGCCCATCTGCTGCAGCATCCGGGGATCGATCATCTTGGCCATCTGCTGGTTGAGCTTGGCCATCTGGTTGGGGTTCACGTTCTTGGTCATGTCGCCCTGCTTGAACAGGCCCTTCACGCCGCCCATCTTCTTCACCACCGCCGCGAACTTGGTGTAGTGGGCAATCAGCTCCTTGACCTCGCGCTCCAGGACGCCAGCACCTTGGGCCACGCGAATGCAACGATTGGGCTGCTTGCTAAAGAGCTTAGCACCGTCCCGGTTGTCCAGTTCGTTGTCCGACATGCTGTCCATCATGGTCATCATGCGCTTGATGCGCGCCATCGACTCCTGCTCGCCGCCCTTGGTCATGAAGTCCTGCGAGAAGCCGGGTATCATGTTCATGATCTGCGAGAAGGGGCCCATCTTCATGATGTTTTGGAACTGCTCGTACATGTCACGGATGGTGAAGTGGCCGTGCTTGATCTTCTCGAGGAGCTCCTCGTTGCCGTCCAGCTTGAGCTCATTGACCTGTAATCAGTCAGTAAAGTAATTAGAAGGACGAGAGATCTGGGCTGCTTGGCGTCTCACCTTATCTATCAGACCCTCGATGTCGCCCATGCCGAGCAGCTTGCTCACAAAGGGTTTCGTCTTGAAGGGCTCCAAGTCGTCAATGTGCTCGCCCGTACCGATGAAGATGATCGGTGACTGAGTGGCCGCCACGGCAGACAAGGCACCTCCTCCCTTGGCATGGCCGTCCAGCTTGGTGATGATCACCGATCCGATGTCCACCTTGTCCTTAAAGGCCTTGGCCTGGGCCTCGCACGCCTGTCCGATGGTGGCATCCATCACGAAGATGATGTTGTCGGGACTGACGGCATTCGCAACTGCCAACATCTCCTCGAACAGCGACTCTTCCTGCTTGTGCCGCCCCGAAGTGTCCACGATGATCATCTCGAAGCCCTCGCGCTTGAACATGTCGACTCCCTCCTGGGCAATGACCACTGGATCGATTTCCGTGTAGCTGCCGTAGAAGGGGATGCGGGCCTTGGTGGCGTTCTGCTTGATCTGGTCGTAGGCGCCGGCACGGAAGGTATCCGCGCACACGAGGCACGACTTCCAGTTGCGCTTCTGGTAGTGGTAGGCCAGCTTGGTGCACGTGGTTGTCTTTCCGGAGCCCTGCAGACCCACGAACATGATCACGTTTGCCTTGCCCTTGATGGGCTGGTAGGGCTTCACTCCGGGATCCACCAGCTTGACCAGCTCCTTGAAGACCGCAGACTGGATCATGCGGCGCTTGTTCAGGCCGCCGGCCATCTCGTCGAAGTCAATCACGGCCCGCACATTCTCCCGGAGCTGCTTCACCAGCCGGATGTTCACGTCCGCCTCCAGGAGGGCGGCGCAAATCTCCTTGAGCATCGCATTGAGCGCCTCCTCGTTGATAACCGTCGCCTTGCTGAGCGAGTGCAGCGCGGTGGTTATCTTCCGCCCCAAATCCGCGAGAACCATCTTGCTGGTGGTGTGTGTTGTGGGTGGTGTGGCTTATGAACGACTGGCAGCTTCTGAATTTTGTCGGGGCTAGGCGCAAGGCAAAAAACAGGCAGAAAACTTATATTTTTTGGACTTTCTTCGTCTGACACGTCGATGTGGAAGAGGAAGAGCTTGCTGACTGGCCATTCGCAGGCGTGCGCGGCCAACTGTCAAAACAAAGGCGACTATCGGTAATCGGTGTGCGGTTCGTTGTGACTGGCCGAGGCGGGAAGAGGAAGCACTTGTTTGAAATCTCTCGCGCTCTGTATTTGTTTATTAATCTTTTTTTTATGGGCGTCAAAGAGCTGTGGACCGTTCTTACGCCCTACGCCGAACGCAAGCCCATTAATGAGCTGCGGGGCAAGAAGGTGGCCATCGATTTGGCCGGCTGGGTGTGTGAATCCCTCAATGTTGTCGACTACTTTGTGCATCCGCGGCATCACTTGAAGTGGGTTCAATTTCACTGAAAAATTGTATGCCTAATTAATTTCTTATACTTTTAACACAACAGAAACCTATTCTTTCGAACCTGCTATCTGATTTGGGAAAAGGTCACTCCCGTCTTCGTTTTGGAGGGAGTTGCTCCCAAGCTCAAGAGCCAGGTTATTGCCAAGAGGAATGAGCTACAGTTTCGTGGCGTCAAGCCCAAGGATGCCACAGCAAGTAGCTCCCAAGCTCCGAAGGGCGACAAGGGACGCTCCAGGTTCAACCATGTCCTCAAACAGTGCGAAACTCTGCTGCTGTCCATGGGCATTCAGTGTGTCCAGGGACCGGGCGAAGCGGAGGCCTACTGCGCCTTCCTTAACAAGCACGGCGTGAGTTGGAGTTAGGAAGTTAGGAACTCTTTTCATAATCTTCCCCCAAGTTAGTTGACGGCGTCATCAGCCAGGACTCGGATTGCTTTGCCTATGGGGCCGTTCGGGTGTATCGCAACTTCTCAGTGTCCACCCAGGGAGCTCAGGCGGCGGCCGGCGGTGCTGTGGACATTTACGACATGCGGGAGATCACGGCCCGCATGGACTTCGGTCAGCACAAGATCATTGTGATGGCCTTGCTCTGCGGCTGCGATTACTGCCCCGATGGCGTCGGTGGCATTGGAAGGGATGGGGTCTTGAAACTCTTTAACAAGTACAAGGAGTCGGAGATTCTGGCCAAGTAGGTATCTTTAGATACTGCTTAACAAAGTCCATGGCACATACCCTTTTTTAGGCTGCGAAACTGGCGGCAGGAGACCCACAAATACAATGCTCTCGAGATTCGTGTGGACGATAAGGCCGTGTGCAGCAACTGTGGGCACATTGGGAAGACCCAGAGCCACACCAGGAGCGGATGCAGTGAGTGTCGCACCCACAGAGGCTGCGACGAGAGCCTCTGGAAGTAAGTGATGTCTTCAAAAAGTCAAGTCTTTATTTACGCCCAGCTCCAATCTCCGCAGAGAACAGCGATTGTCCATCAAGGCGGAACTGTCGCTGCGCCGCAAAGCCTTGTTGGCTCCCGAATTTCCCAATGAGGAGATCATTGCCGAGTTCCTCACGGAGCCGGCTACCATCCCAGACATAAATCTCAACTGGCGGCAGCCGAATCTCGTCAAGTTCATCAAGCAAATAGGGCATCTCCTGCAATGGCCGGAGATATACTGCTTCCAGAAGTTCTTTCCCATTCTCACGCGCTGGCAGGTGCAGCAATCCACGCAGGAGAAGGTCCTCATTGAGCCCCTGGCAATCATCAAGAAGCGGACGGTCAAGGGAGTGGCCAGCCTGGAGCTGCAATGGCACGATCCCAGCGGGAGTTTCAAGGGTCTAATACCCGACGAACAGGTCTCGGAGTTCGAGCTGGAGCATCCGAAGGGCATCGAAGAGCTGTTCTACACCATTGAGCCCTTGGATATGATGGAGCAGGCCTATCCGGACCTGGTGGCTGCATTCCTCAAGTCCAAGGAGAAGCCTGCCAAGAAAGCTACGCGAAAAAAGAAAGCTTTGCCGCAGGAAGAGGAAAAGGAGAACGAACACAAGCCAAAGCGAGTTGTCCGAAAGAAGAAGGCTGCAGCAGCCCAACAGGGCCAGCCCTTGCTGCAGCAATTCCTGAGCCGTGGCACTCCCGTCAAGAGTTCTGCTTCACGCCAGCAATGCTCCACTCCCATCACAAAGTGCCTGCCCTCAGACCTCGAAAGCGATTGCGATGGGGCCGAGTTTGATATGTCCGACATTGTCAATGGCATCATAGCCAATCCGAAGGCGAAGCCAGCATTGTTGACCCAGCACCAGGGACACCAGTTGCACTACGAACCCATGGCGGAGGATTTGAGTTTGCGACTGGCTCAGATGAGTTTGGGCGGCGAAGAGGCGTCGGAATCGCCGCCTGCAGGGAAGCTTAAGAGGGACCTTTCTCATATGGAGCAACTGCCGCCGCAAAGCAAGCGGTTCTCTGGCTCCCTGGACGACAGCTTTGATCGATTGGTGAATGGAAATCCCAGGACCTCACACTTGATCGAGCCTGCCAGGACGCCAGTAGAGCGATTCAAGCTCAAGCACCGCCTTAGCGCAAGGATTCCCAGCCCAGTCAAGCCTCTACCGAGCGTGAGCTTCTTCTTCAATCAGAGCTCCGACAATGCGGATGCCTTCGAGGAGCTGATGAACTGCAGCTTGCGGCACCAGGAGGAGGATGAAGAGCTCGTGGTGATCAGCGATTAAACAGTTTCCGCCATTTATTCACACATTAGAAAACATTCAAGGGGCAAGCTCTGCTTGGAGGGCGATGATCACAACTAAATACAAAAGATAACCTACTGATAAAGCTTGGCAAACGCGTTCGCCTTGGCCAAGGCCTGTTCCAGCTGCTCCTCGAACAGATTGTTGACCCGCCGTCCCTTCATGTTGCACACGGCCTGAGGATCCTGGCCCTTGGGCGCGGCCACTTGGCCACCGAACGTCTCGGCAAAGGATTGCAGCCAGGTGTGGGCATTGAACTGGTCGCTGATGCAGCCGGCTGGCACGCAGCAGCGCGCCTTGACCACGCTATCACACATGCTGACCACCAGGATGGGCCGGTCCGGACAGAGCTTGGTGGCCCGCTGCAGCGGAATTTCCTCCACGAGGGCCGAGCTGGTGATGTAGTGCAGAATGAAGGGGTGCGTGTCGAGGGGCTTCTCCTGCAGCAGGTTGCGCATCTCCACCTCGACGAATTCCCTGCAGGAAAGGTTGGTACACTCTTAAATGGGTAAACTCTTAAAATTCGACACTCACTTTAGAGTTGTGCGCGAGGAGTCCTTGATCCTCTTGAGCATCTCGTTGATGCGCTCCAGAGTGTCCATCTTGAAGGCGTATGGCAGCTTGATGTCGGTGTGCAGCATGTTGTGACGGATGGTCTGCAGCTCCACCTCGGTGGCGTTGGTCAGGGCATCGGTCTGGAACTGTTTCTCAAGCAGATCCACGCGATGTCGCAGCAGGGCAGCGGTTTTGAGCACCTAAAGGAAGTTATTCATAGAGCCAAGATCACTCTTATATGCGGAATCTACTCACATTCTCCGCCGCCTGGCCAGCCACAGCGGTGAAGGCGAAGCGCGCCCTATTGGTCTGCTTGAGATTGACGATGCAGAAGCAGGAGAGCTCGCTGGTATTGGTGGCATGCGTGCCGCAGCACAGCTCCTTGGAGCTCAGACGCAGCTCGGGACATTCCACGTGGACCAGACGCAGTCCCTGCTCCGGGTAAACCTCGCCCGGCACCATGGTAATGTCGTTCTGTTGCAGGACTTGGGCGGCACTCAGCAGCTCCACCTGGACAGGCGTCGCCGAGCAGATGACGCGGCTAAGGAATACCGAATATGTTACCGAATATATAACGATATAGAACGGGCTGTAACTCACTTGATCAAGTCCTCGATGAGCTGCACATCGCTCTTCTGGATGCGCTTGCCCAGCAGTCCCAGCTCGAGCTTGCACTGATCGCTGGCCACCGAACTGGACACCTGGTAGGTAACCTTGTTGAACAGCGAGCGGATGGCAGCGTTCAGCAGATGAGTGGCTAAGAGGTTGTCCCTTTACTTGCGTGAAACCCCAGGCAAATCTCATCTGGTCTTACCTGTATGATGGCACGTGTTGAGCTGCCTCTGCTGGGCGTCCACCTGCAGCTCCACCTCGTCTCCCACGGCCAGCTCAAAGACCTTGTCTCCGGGGGAAGAGGTGGAGGATAGCCTGCACACGTGCACCACGCAGTTGTTGAAGTGTTTCACGCAGATCACGTCCAGCAGATGATGATTTCCAACAAGGATCTTTCCCCCATCGGACTGCTGGCCCCCGGACTCGTAGTAGAAGTTACTGGAGGCGGTGACAAGGGAAATGATGTCGGTGGAGGGTGCCTGCAGACGACTGACTTCCGCATCGTTGAGCAGCATGCCCAACACGCGACTCCTCAGCGGTGGCAGCCTGTACGAGTCGCTCTCCTTGTCGAAGCTGTACGCATACTTGTGACTGTTGTCGGTGGCCGTCAGTCGCTTGGTTAGCTTCGCCTGGGCCTCCGCAATGCGCTGATCCCCAGCCAGATCGCACAGAGCTTCTCCCTCCGGGCTGCCCTTGGCCTTGCTCTTGGCCAGCGAGACCTCCGCCCTGTAGCGCTCCAGGTCACAGTTCATGTTCTCCAGCTCGGCCAGCTTGAGGAAGCTCTCCTCCGTGAGGCCATAGGTGTCGGTCAGCTTGTAGAGGAAGTCCCCCGGTATCGTGTTGTTCGGAAATCGGCAGCGCTGCACCTGGAACTCCCGGTAGGCGGGCACGAAGCCCGGACACTCCATCAGATCAATGTCGTCCAGGTTGGGAAACTCGGTGAGCACCTCGGCAAAGGCCTTGGAAGAACTCTCGAGCAGATTGGTGTACACCTCCTGCTCGTGACTGATAAGATCGACGACTGCCTGCTGGCGGGACGACATCTCAGGGTAGGCCTCGCCCAGCGTCTCCACGACAATGGGAACCAGTTGATTCAGCAACTTCTCGTGGCCAAAGACATGGCTCGAAATGTTGAGGGCCTTCCTCAGCACGCGACGCAGCTTTTGGCTGCAAATTGGACAGGGATTAGCAGGGATTAGCAGGGAAAGGGAGTGCATAGCATAGCAAACAAGCATACTTCTGATCGGGCAGCATTCCGTCGGCCAGACAAGCGGTGACCATGCGTGCGTGATCCGCCAGAATCCTGTAGCTGGTGTCCAGCGGTGCTCCGTCCGAGAAGCTGCCGCTGTAAGCCGGCGCCTTGGACACCTGCTGAATGCCGTCGAAGAGGGGCGTGAACAGGTCGGTGTCGTAGTTGGACGTCTTGTTCTGCAGCAGGGCCGTCAGCCGCTCGAAGCCCATGCCGGTGTCCACGTGGTGAGCGGGCAGTTTTGAGATTGTGCCATCCGCAAGGCTGGGAAATCAGTAATCAGTAATCAGAGTGATGGCACTCAAGGGCAAGTCACTGCCTACCGGTTGTACTGAACGAAGACGAGATTCCACAGCTCGGTGAGATCGGAGCGACCTGCATTGACCAGCTTGGCGCGCTGCTCCACACTGCCGAGATCCGGACGATGATCGATGTGGATCTCGGTGCAGGGGCCACACGGCCCGGTGGCGCCCATCTCCCAGAAGTTGTCCGTGCAGCCGAAGGGCAGAATGCGCGAGGCGGGAAAGCTGCAAAGAGAGAGAGAGAGAGTCTTCATGTAGCCAATGCAACGCCCCTTTCGATTATGTAATACCCTAGACTCCGCCAGATCTCGAAGCACTCCAAATCGGCTGGGATGCCCAGCACCTTGTCGCCGGCAAAGTAGGTTACATACAAGCGCCCTGGATCGATGTTGTAGGGACCGCGGAGCAGCTCTAGAGCCATGGCACACGCCTCCCTCTGCAAAAGAACGGGAACGGGGAAAAGGTATTAAAGCTAATCTATAGTTGACCCCAGAGCTGTGCCCCACCTTGAAGTAGTCGCCGAAGGACCAGTTACCCAGCATCTCGAAGAAGGTGTGATGATAGCCATCCGTGCCCACCACGGACAGATCGTTGTGCTTGCCGCCCACACGGACGCATTTCTGTGAGTTGACCACCCGCTTGTGGGGTGCCGCTGCCGTTCCCAGGAACACCGACTTGAACTGAAACCGAGCAACCGAGTTAAAAGGGGGGAATAATGGCTGCAGAACGCCTGTTACCTCACCTGATTCATGCCAGCGTTGACGAACGCCACCGTGGGATCGCAGAAGGGCACCACCGGGCTGGAGCGAACAAACTTGTGGTCATGGCTGACCGTGAAGTGGTCGAGGAACGTCTTCCGGATCTCGCGCGCCGTCAGCACGCGCTGCAGCTGCTTGGCCGAGTTGTACATGCCGCCGCGCCTAATTAACCGTGCAACCGGCAATTAAAATAAAAAACTAAATTTGAACAGCTGATCGGCTGGCCATTCCCCAAAGAGCACTGCAAGTGCCATTCACTGGGCAGCCCGTGCAGCAGCTGTTATATTTTTTACTGGGCGCAACACGTATATTTTGGTCATAATAAAAAGTACAAAATCACCGTCGGGAACAAAGAAGGGGGTTAACAGATTCGGAACAAAATCAGCAGTGACTGCTGCCCAAGGGAATGGTAGCAGTGTCGGTCAAGTGCAGCTCAGGTAAGGAGTGGAAATGTATCGGTGAACTTTGACACGTAAAAGTCTTCCGCTTTCACTTTCGGCCGCCGCAGCATAACCAAAAACGGCAGCGCAACAACGCATTTGCTTTATTTTCGGCACCAAGAGAGATGGCCACCAAGCGGCGACCCCTGCGACCCAATCTGGGCTCCAATCCCAGCTCCCCATCCGGCTCAAACATGAACTTCAGACCCGGGGGCCCCGACATCACCCGTGCGGAGGCGCGCGGCACGAGACCGACGGCGGCACCCACTAGCATCCGCGAGATCCTGGTCATGGGCGTGATCCACCTGTGCAAGAAGACCATATTCTTCAACACGGATCTCAAGGTGGCCCTGTACCTGGGCAGTCTGTTCGTGATCTCCGTGATCGGGGACTTTGTGCCCTTCCCGAAGACCTACTTTGCGCGATCGGACAACCTGTTCAACATGTACTTCGTGAAGGTAGGCTGGGGTTGGACCCTGCTCTTCGCAGTGCCCTTCCTGGTGCTGTCCGCCTATACGATTACCTGCGGCGATCACAAAAAGATGTTGCGCCACCATTTCCCGCGCATTGTCATCGCCACCTTCTTCTGGTTCTTCTGGACGAAGCTCTTCAACGTCGTGGAGACCTCCTACGGGCGCTGCACCACCAAGGGTGGGTCCATCATCCATCCACATCCAGTGGATTCTGCAAAGAAACCATTAATAACCTTATCCTTGCAGGCTACCAGAGTAAGTCGAGCTGCTTGAAGGCCGGGCATTTGTGGCAGGGCTTCGACATATCCGGCCACGCCTTCATACTGATCCACTCAAGCCTGGTGCTCATCGAGGAGGCGCGCCCCATCATTCGCTGGGAGACGATAAAGGAGCACATCCGCAACGAGCTGCACAACCGCAGCTCCGCCGAGGCATCGGGTACGAATCCGCTGCGCACGCTGAACGAGGAGCAGATGCGCAGCCTGCAGTTCCTGTACAAGCGCCTCACGCCCATCATCCGCACCCTGTTCATCGGCATGGCGGCGCTCCAGCTGCTGTGGGACATCATGCTGGTGGGCACCATGCTGTACTATCACCGCATGATCGAGAAGGTGATCAGCGGCATAATTGCGATCCTCACCTGGTACTTCACCTACCGCTTCTGGTATCCCACGCCCGGCCTGCTGCCGGAGGCACCTGGCAACGGCAGCTTTAGCTACCAGCGCGAGATGCCCACGTTCCCCTTCAAGCGACCATCGCATTTATCCACCGGGGGAGTCGGGGCCACCAGCGCCGGAGGGCCCGGCACCTCGAGGTCGAACCTCAATGGCAAGGCGGCGGCAACGACGGGCGTGCCGAGGGATCAGCAGATACCAACGTTCATGGGCATGCCGTTGTTTACGAACGTGAAGGCGGCCAGCGCGGCCGCCAATCTGCTGCAGTCCGAGCAGCAAAAGCGGGACAGGGACCAGCAGCAGTTGGACAGCTGAGCTGCGACCGAGTAACTCCTCGACGCCATAGCCATCAAGCATAGCAGGAATTGACAAGCATTATAGGTGACGGATTGGAATTTTGACCAAATTTTTTTGTATATTCAGCAACGATGACATGATGATGAAACGATGATATTAATAAGCAGCTCGAGGCTGGCACTGGTTCGCGTTCTGCTCCTCATCCTCCTCATCCTCCTCCTCCTTACCATCACACCCAGGATCGGATCCTTCATCGGCAGCGCGTAGCTTTAAGCGTTCTTATGTTCGTGTGTTTATATGTGCCCAACTTTAACAGTAAAAGGATTTGTTAACAAGGTCTAGTGTCCCGATCCTCCTCCGCTCACTTGTGGGCGAAGGCTGCGAACATGGCCATACCGAGGAAGCCGGCGCCCGCTCCCAGCTTGTAGTTGCCCGGCGTCCGCATCCACATCTCGCGCAGAATGGCAAAGTTGCTCGGCTGCAGGCGGTGGTAGGACTCGCGCTGCCGGAACCGCAGGAAGTACGCCTCCACCTGGGGCAACTTGCCGAAGGCCCAGTAGTAGTTCTCAAAGCCCAGCTGGTACAGCCGGTGCAGTAGCAGTCCCAGCGAGATGTCCGCCAGGGTAACCTCGTCTCCGGTCAGCCATTCGCTGCGAGGAGCCCTTGCCGACAGCTCCTGCTCCACGTAGAGCAGGAAGTGACGCACGGCGTCCAGAACGCGCTGGAAATCGTCGCGGGACGAGACTAGATCCCGACGACGTACTTGGATGTCCAGCTTACTCTTTAGCGCAGCCTTGTTGGACGCCAGATCCTCAACCGAGCGGCGCAGCAGGTCCAGCACCTTTTCGTTGTTCTCTAAGGGATCACAAACTTAATTGCAGCTACACACAGAGGGTTGGGGGAGTAACCTACTCAGGCAGGACTGCCGCACGGGTCCTATGAAAGGCGCCTTTGGCACCAGTTTCAGATCATCGTGGATGAAGGAACCCAGGCTGAGCGCTCCCACCGGCAGGCGGCCCACTGCTTGCTCATAGAGCAATACCTGGTCATACTCCTTGGAGTTTTGCGAGGGCTTCAGCGCAGGATGGTTGGCTGGAAACCTCAGTGTTACTCAGGTTGTTGGAAACCATCAAGTATATGTTAGTTACCTCCGCGGAACTTGCTCTCCACGTAGTTTATGATGTGTGTCGAGTTGGGAACAATGAAGGCTCCATCCTGGAGCACTGGCACATCGCCCTTGGGATTGAGGTTTAGGAACCAACTGGAATACTGCTCTCCATTGCACAAGTCCACCACATAGGGAAAAAAGTCTATCTTCTTCTCATAAAGAACAAGGAGAACCTGTATTGGGAAACGGCAAAAAGATTTTTGTATGAATTCATAGAAGAATTTCAGTGAAATATTTTCCCCCTATATAAGTTTTTGTTCTTTGATTCATCTGCTATAAATTATTTTGCCTAAAGTCCAATAACAACAATTTTAAGGTCATCAATGGTGCCACAGAAATAGCGTTGAACTTCAATTTAATATCCAAAAGCTCAGAAAAAAGTTTGTTTTTCGTTTATTTTGTTGAATTTGTTTATATTCTATGGCTTAACATTTTGTAGCATATTTCCTGATGTCATTTAAGCAATTTTTAATCCACAGCGATATTCCCTTTAAAGAGCTTTAAAGATCTACGATACAAACCAATAATCTAAGGCATATAGGCACTTTCAGGATGGCGAACGGCACATTCGTACGGCATAAAATGGAACAAAATATAACGAAAGTTAACATTTTCTGAAATATTTTTTTACCGGTACTATTTGTATTCTAAATACAAACTTTGAGGAATTGTCGTTTCAAAATTTCGAAATTATTTGTAAACAACCGACTGTGAGATACCCGGTACCCAAAGCATTGTGTGCAAAGAAAATGTTGAGAAATGAAGGCAAAAGGTGCTAGAAACATGCTGAGCAACATCCAAAAAAGACAAATGTTGCTAGGGACATGTTATGCAACACGCACTGACAATCTCGCTCAAACGCTATGTGCTCAGATACCCGAAAAGTATTCCTGAGCAGTGCGATAGAGCGAGAGGGTGACTATTGACCTCTCGTTTTGACTCAATGCTACGGAACCCTTTTCGAGTGTCTGATTTATTAACTTTTGAGAGAGAGAAGAAGAATAAGCATACACAGAAAATTTATTGTTTAATAACTTCCATGTTTACCATCCGATTTCACTCCAACACGTCCGCGAATGCCTTCTTATTTAATTTATCATTTACTTTAAGCCGGAAATCACGACTATAGCTTATATAACGTTTTTTATGATTATCGGGGGCGGAAGTGGGCGTGGCCAAATTTTAAAACAAACTTGTTCTGCGTGCAACAGATTCCAATTCTGTCACCAAATTTGGTAACTATAGCTCTTATAGTCTCTGAGATCTGTTGTTTCACACGGACAGACGGACATGGCTAAATCGACTCGGCTGGTGATGCTGATCAAGAATATATATACTTTATGTGGTCGGAGATGCCTCCTTCTGCCTGTTACATACATTCGGTTGGCACTAACTTATAATACCCTTGTACCCTATGGGTACCGGGTATAAAAACAATGCATCGCGAAATGGGGCAAGTAATTTAAAAGAAAAAACTCTTAAGCCACAATAAAAGAATAAAGTTTCCATTTATGGAAGTTATTTTTAATTATAACTAATGTTTTATTTATTTTATGAGCTTATTTCAGATTTGTAATGGTACATCGCGATTTCCTTATTGTTTTTACCCCACAATTTTCAATGACTAGTACTTTAAAGAAAAGTTCATCTTGTGCTAGGATGTAACTCAATAAATGAAATAATAATATTAATTTCATATTTTCTTTAAAAACTTATTCTGTTCCTAGATTTAAATGAGAATATTTTATAGAAAAAATACAAACATTTCGTAAGGTTTGCATGCGAAATAATTAATTTTAAAAATGGTTGATATTAGCTGGAAATGCATTTCATACATATGTATATATTTTTTTCCTTCAAAGTAAGGGGAACTTTTAGATGAGTCAATTATTTTAGTAAATATAATGTAACATTCAAATGACGTTATCATGAGAGATTGTTAATCTTCCTCGAAATAAACACAGCAACATTTTTTAAGAATCTTGTCCAATCTATCGCTGACTCAATTATTTATTTTTATTAAGTTCCCATTAACAGAAGGAATGAAGCATTAAATGTATTTGGATCAGTTGTTATACTAGATGCAACAGTTTGTTTACTTTTTCGTTTATCTCTTTTTATTTTCCCGCTCAATCTACCTCATTAGCACCTGGAGCCGAGTAAACAGAGTGTAAATCTATCCTATGCTGTCATAAGCCTAAAGTTTAGACTCTAGAGTCTAGTCCGAAATCTAGAGAGCTCTGCTACACTTCCTCCTACATGCCCCCCGCGACAAAGTTAAGTCATGCTCCATTGCATCCGCAGAGGAGCGCGGGTGGAAACCTTCGCAGCGGGGCATCTCATTGCAGTCATTACATCGAATGACGATTTCAATGGACGATGATGATTAATTTAGCAATTTCGCGGCATTGACTGCTAGAGATTTGGATACGGAAAATAATTTGTTCGCAGATCACATGATTAGAGAGAGCGAACGGCTACTACTAACTTTTTGTGAGTAGAAGTTGTACGGATGGAAGAAGAGCACCAGCTTGTTGTCCGGCAGCACCGGAGCCTTGAAGTCCTGGAGCGAGGGCGGCACAGCCTCGATCTCTTTGGCCTGATCGCTGCTCATATCCTGAGTTATTTTTAAATATTTTATCGACTTTATTTTTATGTAACTTATTTTTAGTTAGTTGCGACTTTAGCTAGCACTATCATAAGGCCCTTTTCCGCGTATCACATGCCTTGCCAACGCGAGGGTTGCGAAAAGTGAAAATGAAAACCGAAAACCCGAACCGAAAAGCCGTTAGCGCGTGCCGGACGGAACCGGAGAGTCGGAGAATCGGATAGGAGAACCGGAGACGAACCTAGCCACGAGAAGTGACTACGGACTGCTTTCGTTGACGACTGCGAGTGGAGTAAAGCCAGATTCGCCGCGCAGTGGCTGGAGCTGCTCCGTCCGCTTGTCAATTTGCACTTTTCGGCGAAACGCTGTATATGCACATACTAGTATATGCTTTGGGCACGACATACTCCATTATGCCCGAGCTCCCCGCTCGCTTTGCGGTTTGTTTGTCATACTTATTTATCTTTGTTTATGTTATTACGAAACTGGAGCGTTTATCTGGCTGTTTGGAGATTTTCATTTCAAAATGTCTTATCTTTCCATGACTTTTTTCGTGAGTTAAGTGGAACAGTAATATAATAAAATATATCTCATTGCATTATTATTAAAAACTTATGTTTAATACAGGGACATTTCCCTATTTTGAGTGCTTAGTAAGCAACCGCAAGCATTTCTGTTGACAAGATTTCTGGCATTTTCAAAACTGGCGCCAGCACAAAGCTTTTTGCCTCGCTGTGAATGGCAAACCGCGGACAGAAAGAAGCTGTTCCAGAGATCTCCGAGCTCAAATAAAGTCCAATTGGGAAAATCAATTCTTAGGCAACGAATCCTTGGGAAAAAAAGAGTGTAATTCTTTGTCCCGGAAAATGCTGCACCTGGGCAAACAACTGGTGGTCAGGGCGCCAACGATCCGCTTGAGCGCAACCGTTGTGACTGGAAGTGGACAAAGTTCAGGCCGGAATCTCGAGCAAAACAACAACACTTACAGCCAGAAACTTGTTGGCCCTAATCTTAATAAGTGCCACAAGCGCTTGTCCAGCACCAGTCAAAGTTCGCACGTTGGTCCAATGAAGCGTTTAGCAGGGAAAGTTGCCGTGGTCACCGCCTCTACAGATGGGTAAGACATTGACATTGAGCCGAGTTTCCATCTTGTTTTCCTATACCGCCAAATCTCCACCCAGCATTGGCTTTGCCATCGCCAAGCGGCTGGCCGAGGACGGAGCCGCCGTGGTCATCAGCAGCCGAAAGCAAAAGAACGTGGACAACGCTTTGGCGGAGCTGCGCAAGTTAAACCTCAATGTCCACGGACTCAAGTGTCACGTGAGCGAGCCCCAGGATCGCAAGCAGCTCTTCGAGGAGACCATCAGCAAGTTTGGCAAGCTAAACATCCTCGTTAGCAACGCCGCCACCAATCCCGCCGTCGGCGGAGTGCTCGAGTGCGACGAGAAGGTGTGGGACAAGATCTTCGATGTGAACGTGAAGAGCTCCTACCTGTTGGCCAAGGAGGCCCTGCCCCTGCTGCGCCAGGAGAAGGGCTCCAGCATCGTCTTCGTCTCCTCCATCGCAGGCTACGACGCCTTTGAGGTTCGTCTCTTATCAGCGGGTCAAATGTCCGGACTCCGGATCTTATCGCAATCTCTCCTGCTCTTATCGTTGCAGCTACTGGGCGCGTACTCGGTGAGCAAAACGGCCCTGATCGGTCTGACCAAGGCGGCCGCCAAGGATCTGGCGCCCGAGGGCATCCGCGTCAACTGCCTGGCTCCCGGCGTGATCAGGACCAAGTTCTCCAAGGCGCTGTACGAGAACGAGTCGGCGAACGAGGCGGCGCTGAGCAAGATTCCCATGGGCCGCCTCGGCACCAGCGAGGAGATGGCTGGCGTGGTCTCGTTCCTGGTCTCTGAGGATGCGGGCTACATTACGGGTGAGGCCATCGTGGCCGGCGGCGGAATGACTGCGCGTCTCTAAGCGATGTACATAAATATATTATTCCTTACGGGCTATGGATAACAGCGGTTTTCACAGTAATCAAGAAATACAATGACAAACTCAGTGGAAATAACTAACGACTACGAGGAGCGCAGCTTGGCCAGCTGGTCGGCGATGTCCTTCTCGGTGCGTTTGCCACTTGTCTCGAAGTCTGCAGTGCCCGTAGCCGGAATGCTGGACATCTTGCCGGAAATCTCGATGCCGATCTCGTCCAGCACCTTGTTAACCACGGCGTTGGACTCCTCCTCGTCGCCAGACTCGTCGAGCATGTCGTCCAGCGTGTCGTTGATCATCTCATCGGTCATCTCCATCTTCATGTTCGCCGCCTGGAACTGACGCACCGTCTCGCCGATAGCCTCCGGCCGCATCACCTTATTCATGTCCGCCATCGTCTTGGCCGTGCTGCCCATGGCCTCACTCAGAGCGATGTTGGCGCCCATGTTCTTGTTTTGGTAGCCGATGGACTGGATCTTTCCTGAGGCTGCGTAGGTGCGTGACTTCTGCTTTCGGATCTCCACCAGCTGCTTGGCCAGGATACGGCAGGCATCGTTGTTTCCGGCGGCGGCATTGCGTCGAATCTCGGCCTCCAACTTTTTCTCCTCATCCTCCAGCTTCCTTCGCTCGCGTTCAATGTCCCGGGTGGCCTTCCGCAGCGAGCGATCGTTCTCGCGCTGCTGCTCCTTCACGGTGGGTTTCTTGCCGAACAGATTGTTGAACATTTTGGAATTTTGTGCTAGCCTAGAGCCTCAATTTTCTGACTCTCAGAGCTGTTGTGCTGTGTTGGTTTTTCCTGCCGATGATTCACCCAGAGATTGGCGCAATCGAAGCAAAACATCACAACAGCAAACAACTGTCAGCTGTTTTGTGTGCGTTGCGCTGCGAATGCCTTAGGCTAGGCCATGGGCGTAGTCGGAATTGTTTTGCGGGTTGAATTACAAGTTGTATTACAAAAATAATTAGTCTAGTTCTAACTTAGGATAGTTCAAAAGAATCCCATGTTTGCACCCAAAAAAAAAACGAGAGATTAACCTTTCTACGCGTTGTTTTAAAAGTAGACTCAAGTAGTATAACTGGTTTAGTATACATTTTATACTTCAAAATTTCAAATATATACTACAAAGTATAATTTTTATACTCCAAAGTTTCAATTGTGTATTTTCGAGTATTATTTTTATACGAACCTACATCAAAAAATTCGATAACATATCGCGTTAGCTGAAATTTAGTGCTTTTCTGTTTGTCGCGTTAGTGATTATTCTGAAGTCTTGGTGCAGATGAGTATGACATGTATACTTTCGTAGTATCAAATTAATAGGCATCTTATTAAGAAATTTTTAATACTCAAGAGTTTAGAAATCATGTAACAATAGTATAGTTGCTATGACGATTTTTTTTTGGGTGTGGAAAATATAAATTATATATTAGGTCTCTTAAAAATGATTTGCCAATCAGCACCCCATGAGGTTTGCGTGCCCCAGCCCCCCTCAGACTGCGCACCTTTGCGGGCTTGCACCTCTTCTTCTGCCGAGAACGCCGGCTTTTTTAAGTGAAATCAAAAAAATGTCTACGGAAATCCTAAAGCAAGGCGCCGAGGGGCGTTTGTACCTGGGCGATTTCAAGGGCGAGTCCTGCCTGATCAAGGAGCGGTTTGTGAAGAAGTATCGCCATCCCGAGCTGGACACCCAGATCACGCGGCAGCGGATGAAAGCTGAGGCAAAGGCGGCGGGCCGATGTCTGGCCGCCGGAATCCTGGCCCCGAAGATTCTTCACTCGGATCTTAATACCCACAAGCTGTACATGGAATACTTTGACGGGGCGGAGACGGCCAAGCTGTTTATTCAGCGGACAGTGGCGGAAAACGCTGGGGATGAGGCGAAGCGGTTTCTGGTTCTGCAGGAGCTCTGCTCACGAATTGGCACCATTGTCGGCAAGATGCACTCGAACCACATCATACACGGCGATCTGACAACCTCAAACCTGCTCATCAACCCGAAGGCACTCGACTACGACGTCATCCTTATCGATTTCGGACTGAGCCACTACAGCCAGGCCACCGAGGACAAGGGAGTGGATTTGTATGTTCTGGAGCGCGCACTACTCAGCACCCACAGCGAGCAACCCTTTCTGTTCGAGCACATCCTGGCCGCTTATCGCAAGGAGTGCGGCAAGGACGAGGAAACTGTGCTCTCCAAATTCGAGGAGGTGAGAGCTCGAGGTCGCAAGCGCACAATGATTGGCTAACAAATAAAAACTTTAATGGGCGCGTTACACTGTTAAACTTATTCTATCCTCTTGACGGTCTCTTGGGGATCATCCTGCAGTTCATCTATCTTGATCTTCTTGATGTACTTCCGCAGCTTTGTCTTGCGCTTAATCTGCTCGTGCTTGAGTGGTTCCTTTCCCTCGATGGGCTCCTCCTTGTACCTCGCATACAGGCGCTCCTTCATCTTGGCGATGGCATCCTCCAGCTTTAGGCCAGTAAGGCCAAGCTCCTCGTAGTACAGGCGGTATTTATCACAGAATTTCGAGTGTCCCTTCTTGAAGGCGGCAGTCTTGGTCGAGGGATGCTGTGGGAGATTACCATTTTGAGAAGGCTTGGGACATAATCAAGCTTAAGACTCACCCTGGCGTCAATGGCCCTGGCGCATCCTCTGTGAAAGTTATGCAGATGACGCAGGAAGGGCTCGTTGGGCTTGAGGCCCTCCTCCAGGCTCAACTGCATGATCTCGTTGATGTAGCCGAAGGACTTGTTGGCGCAGCCCTGTCGCAACATGGCGCCCAAGATGGGCATATTCATCTTGATGCCCGCCACCTGCATCTGCTGCAGCAGCTCCCTGGCCTCTTCCTGCGTGCGGCATCCCAGGGCCAGGACTCCGTAGGTGACAATATCTGGCCGCAGTCCCGCCGTCCGAATCATGGCCAGCACCTCGCGGGCACTCTCGTAGTCGAAGCGCATGGATCGCTTTTTGATCAGTATGTTGAAGAAGTCGATGTCCGCCTTGAGTCCTATCTTGCGGACAAAGGTAAGCAGCTGCTTCTCCGCGACGTTTGTGGGAGGGATGACCTCCAGCATGGTGGTGAATGTCTCAATATCCGGCGTGATTTTATGCTGTTTCATGTGGTCCAAGAAGCCCGAGAGACCACCGAGTAGAAGAAACCGCTCATGTGGTCGTGACACCTCTTCTAGGGCCACCAAACTGCCCAGATGAGGCCGCGGCAGCAGGAGGTTCGGCAATTCCAGCTCGCTAGATGTCGGAGCCATCTCAATTTTGGCAGGAAGCGATGAGGATCTGGATGATATACTGAGAGGGCTATCTTTCTCGCCATCTTCCAACTTAAGAGCCGGCTTCTGTTTTGCTGCTGCAGGAGCAATCTGATCGAGGACCTCCCGCATCGCATCCAAGTCCCCAAAGCTGCAGTCTCTCACACATCTGAGCATAGCATTAAAGCTGTAGTAGTCCGGACTGACCCCACGCTGGAGCATCTTGTGCCAGGTGAGGAGAGCGTGCCTGAAACCGTGCTCCGAGTGGCTAGCGCAGGCCTGCAGCAGGAAGTTAAACGTGTCGGCATTCATGTCAAGTTGGCGCTCGATCATCTCGTCCGCCAGGAGATAGGCGGTGTCCACATCCCCACACCGTCCGTAGGCCTTGATCATGGCATTGTAGTTCTTTACGTTCGGCTCGTAGCCCTTCTCCAGCATGTTCTCCCTGAGGATCTGGGCCTTGGCCAGGCCATCGCTCAGGGAGGGAGCGTTGGCGCAGGCGTTGAAAAGAGAGGTGTAGGTGCCGCCAGTTACCTGAAGGCCCCGCTGTCGCATCTTCGTATACAAGGAGAAGGCCTTGCGGGTGTATCCCGCCTTGGCGCAGCCGCTGATAAGCAGGTTGTATATGTACTTGTCTGGTTTGGCGCGATCCTCGCGCAACATCCGCTGTTCCAGCACGGCGATGGCATCGTTGAGGCGGTTCGCGTTCAGGTGATCCTTTATCTGGCGGGCGTACTCCACGGCCTGCAGTTTCCTAGAGTGCCGCGTAGGCCTGCTGATATAGGCCTCCTCTTCGATATCTCCAGGATCCTCAATTTGACTCGCGCCAACCTTGGCATCGCCAAAAGTGTCTGGATCACCGAAGTTCAAAACTTTCTCAGGGGCCCTTTCTTTCGGCTCTTTCTTAGGTCTCCGTTTGATGTTTTGCTTGGATGCTTCTGTTGGAAGTTCCTCCAATATTTCTTCCTGGAAGGGATTAGGATTTCTGTTTGCCTCCCGTTTGGTCTGGAGACCGGCTTCTTGATCCGTGATCCTCACGTGCAGCAGGCGATTTGGTCCCCATGTCCCGGCAGTTGGAGACACCAAGTGGCGACTGATGTTATACGCTTTAAATCCGCTTCTAGTGGCGTTCAATTGCATGCCACGCATGTGCGTGGCCAAGGAGCGGCTAAGCAACCGCAGAGCCATGAAATCTGCTGCAACTTTATGTTATTTTTATGTAATTAAACAACCAATTCAAACGTGCTAGCCGTAGCGGTGTAAATAAAGAAACAGCTGCTGGGCAGTGTTGCCACCCGTTGCAAAGGGCCATTCCCACCGAAACGTATCCGTGGAAACGCGAAATGTTCTCAGTAGCCCTCAACGGTGGTTTGATCGTGCTGTTCCACTTCCTTAGCCACGGAGTTGTCGCTGTTGGTTGTGGCGCAACAACAGAGCTGGGAGCAATTGAAGGATTGCCCGCTCCAGCTGCCGTCGGCCGTGTACCCGGCGTCTGTGCGGCTACTGGCGTGATAAGGGTGATGAACAGGTTCAGATGGTAAATCAGCCTTATAGATAAAAATGCGTAGAACGAAGAGCAGGATCAGATAGCCGGCGCATCCCAGCACATCCGTGTGTGCTCCGGTCCAAGGTACACATAAGGAATTTTTAAGGAAAAATGGACTGAAAATTATGTGACTTTTACTCAGTTTGAGCATTGTGATCTACAATTAGGGCCAGGACGAGGTGTTATTTATTTAAGGTTGTTAGTTATTTTAAAATGTGTTCGCACGCAAACTTGGAAGTGTAAGCCGTCGTTCGACTGTAGCGCATACGTATACGCTAAAAACTTCGATTTAATCTATGCAAATTGAAAATTAATAATTAAAATTAATCTTTGAACACTTTAAACGCTTTTTCTCATTCCCTCCAAATTCCGATTCGATCTAATCGATTCTTTACCCCCGACAAAAGAACAGATTTTTTTTTTCTTTGAGAATCGATTTTCTTTTTATCTCTAGGTTAATAACACAGCCACACAAACAAAAAAATTGTGTTCTGACCTAGAGGTGTCACTATGTGTACTTTATGTTTTTGGGATCGCTGAATCCGAATCCGAGTTCCATTTAACCCCATCAGATCAGGGTTTTGATATAACCCCAAAAAACCAATATGGCTGACACCTTTTGCAAAAATTCATCGGATTCGTTGGATATCGGCAGGACCTGAACCTGATGTTGTGAGGGATAGGTTGAAGGCATGACCGGCTGCTGCTGCTGCTGTAAAGTGTAAGATGGCGACAGGATCTGAACCGGCTGCTGTGAGAGATAGGATGACGGCAGGACCTGAACAGGCTGCTGTGAGAGATAGGATGACGGCAGGACCTGAACCGGATGCTGCGACGGATCGGTTTTAATTACGATATGTCCTATATGAAGTCACCTGTGACCCCAAAATATTT